>JAAEAF010004381.1:0-75749 GCA_011037195.1 Triatoma infestans
GCACAATAGATCTTTCAAGTTGCAGTTCTCTTATCCCCTATAACAATCTAGTTTGATTAGTTAAGAGTTTATCTGTGTTTACACATATTATCTACCTCCACATGCTCTCATAGAGTGAAGATGCTTGTTGTAGTATAAGTCTATGTTAGCGTTCTTCTGTCAGGCTGGTGATATACGCAGGCATGCTATAAGAAATTTCTACTTCATTTCACTTTACGAATTATTATAATCTTAAGAAGGAATCACTTCAATAAGGATCCAAATCAGTTTTCATAAACAGATGTAAACATTTTTGTCTACTAGTTAGTGGTACCTGAAAGATTTGAAGAATGGAATAAAAAGATGTCTCAAACGATCTGGTGCTTTTATTTATCAGCAAAAATAGTATATAATTCCGCAGAAACAAAACGATTACAATATTTCCTCTTAGTGGGAGTAAGAGAAAGTAATTAGAAAAAAATATTGCAGTTCTTCTTTTTTTGTTAGTTAAACTTATATCAAAATAAGAACTTCTACTGCAAAACTAAATTCAAAAAGGCACTGTGGTTGTCTGCTTTGGATTTTCTATATTTAGTGTACAGATAGAAATAAGTAATGAGGATCGGTGATCCTTAAGTCAACAAAGTCCTGTAATAAAGAAAAGGATGTGGAGAAGGTGGGACATACTCGTACCTTAATGTTGGCGGAAGGACACTTCATAGAATGGAAAAATGATATCCCTTAGTGTACAAGATGATTAGTCAGAAGAGTTGGAGGTCAAAGAGTTGGAGAATCACTGGTGATTGGAGTAACTGGAATTTTGTTGCCCTCTGGTCTAGGAGGAGCAGACTTCTTCCAAAAGAAGAAGAAGACTATAGATCTTGGTATCGCGTTTCCTTGTTAACAAACTTCATTCTAAGTTTTCTTGTTACATTGATATCCAAAGGTAACTAATTAATTTTTTTATTATTAACTACAAGAAAATTGTTTTAATGCAAGATCATCATGTTACCATTTTCAACAGAACATTCTTCTCAAGCTCGCCATTTTTTTTTTTCTTACCATCTAACAAAAAAAAAAAGAAATATTACTAACAAAATTATCTTGTGCACTTACCGCCCCTTTCTCTCCAATATCCCTTACATAAGAAGAAGCGGAACAAAATATCCCCTTCATCTTATCCCTCAAACAGGCTAAACAAGCCACTGTGCACTTTTTCATACCACTTTTTTCCCCTATTTCAGTAAGAGAACTCCTGCATACTACCACTGCAAACAACCAACACAACATCAAGCTACAGAAAATTTTTATAACCATTTCTTAACCCCGTGACTCCTTGTTATATTCTACCAGTATGGCCGGCAGTAACTTCCAGTTACCATTTTCCATTTCCCATCTACCCTTATCATCTCTCTCTCTCTCTCTCAACACAGCCTTCTTCATACACCACAAAGAGCACCTGATTTTTCTTCTTCTTTTTTTTTTTCCACCTACCTTAATGCGAAAAATCTGTTAACCTTGTTTGTTTTCCTTATTCATTTAACCCCTTTCAAGTTTTTTTTTCCCGCCTTTAGGAATAATAATAATAATAATAATAATAAGTGAAAAGGAGTTATGGCCTTTTATGGAACAAAAGAAAATTATTCTTTCATAAAATCATTAATTTTTAAAATAAACTTATTTATATTATTTACATTTTTTACTTAGTGCGATCATGTCAAATTTCGAATTGAGTTTTAGATGTCCTAAGTTGGAAACATATGTTTTTTAGCGAATGTGCGCATGTGTGTGTTGTGTGTGTGTGTAAGAGAGAGAGAGAAAAAACAAAATATTTCAAATCGCAGGAAGCTCAAACTTGGTAATCTGTGACGCCGCCACGGAAAGTCGCACGAAGGTTTCTCTTAAAATCCATTAAAACTGGATCTGTGAATTTATTGATCTATTTGTAAACAACAATTCCCTTTAAACCGCCTCTCGCTAATTATTGTAACATTTCTCCAAAAAAAATGTATTTTTTCTCTGTCACATTCCCTCTAGAATAGAATAGAAGCGGTGGGGGGGGGAGCCTAATTCCACTGCGACCTACAAGTCGAGGTCGATTGTGGATCCCCTTACGTTACAGAACAGCCCCCAGCCTTGCCCTCCTAATCAGTCCTAGCAAAGCTGAGAGCGGCTCCGTTATGAAGCTTCCAGCTTCGGGATTGCCCGTCCCCAATCGAAGAAACCTAATCCTCGCCAGGCCGGCGCACTCACAAAGGATGGCAGGATACCTTGCAGAATCGGCATACCGCACTATCCGCAAGTTGTAGGTGGTGCATGTGTCTATTCAGCCTACACTGCCCTGTTAGTAGACCCACAATTAACCTTATATCCCTTCGGGTCTGGCTCAGTAGGTCTTTGGTAAATTTTGGCAAATGTCTTTTAATGAAGAGCTTTGCCTGCCTCTGTCCTGGTGTTCCCTCCCACCAACGCAGACGCTGATCTTCTATCCACCCCCTGATAGAAGTTTGAATGAGGCTCCTGGACAAGCCGCAGAAGGGTTCGGGGCCTATAAAGGTATGCCCAGGAACCCCGCATGTCCCGGCACCCAGGCGAGTGTCAGTTTATTCCGAGTACCCACCTCGGTGAGGGCAAGTAGGCAGTCCCACACCAGTCTTGAGACTATTTGGTGTGAGGAAAGTGCCTTCAGGGCTGCCTGACTGTCGGAGTATATGGCCACTCTTCTACCCACTATCCTTTGCCTTATAATCTCCCTAGCGCAGAGTTGTAACGCCACGACTTCAGCCTGAAAGACCGTGGCGTACTTCCCTAGGCTGGCCCTAATTTTAACTTTAGGCCTGCCCCCGTAGACCCCAGCTCCGACCCCAGTCGGAGTTTTGGATCAATCTGTGTACCAGATCGAGTTACCGAACAGGGGTGGGTCACAGCCCCATTCGCCTCTGCTCGGTATGACAATATGGAAGTTCCTTTCGAAGAAATACTTAGGAACCATCCTATCCGTTGGCATCCCCAGAAGATAGTCCGCCTTGATTTCCTCGATCAACCTCTGGTTATTACGATCATGCCTAGAGGTGATGGGAGGCGGCCCCTGCAGGAGCCTATGTATTCCCATTCTGGCTTCGCCTAGAACGAGAATGTGTAATGGTGGCAGATTGAAGAGGACTTCCAACGCCGCAATCGGGGTGGTCTTCATGGCCCCCGTGGAACCCAGGCATGCTCGCCTTTGGACCAAGCCTTTCCACCGCCCCCTTCTGCAGCGTTTTGGTCCACCAAACTACCGACCCATATGTAACCATGGGTCTGATGATCCTGGTGTAGATCCATAGTGACAAACTTGGGCGCAAGCCCCAGTTTCTCCCACAAAGCCGTCTGCACCTATTAAATGACGCATCGGCCCTGTGAGAAATTTTGTCAATGTGTTGATTCCAAGTGAGTCTTCGGTCGAAAGTAGCACCAAGGTACTTAGCCTCCGTCGCAAATGGAATCGGGGTGTGCCCAAGTAATGGCGACCTAAGACCTTCCAACTTGTGGCGCAATGTGAAAGGAACTATTACGGTTTTATGGGGGTTTATGGACAAGTCCTCCTCCCTACACCAGTTCCTAACCAGGTTTAGAGCTGTTTGCATCCGCTCTGCAATCGTAGTAGGGTATTTGCCTCTTACCACGATCGCCAAATCATCTGCGTAGCCTAGACAGTCAAAGCCATCCGCAGATAGTTGGTGGAGGAGGTCATCAACAACCAGAGTCCACATCAGAGGGGACAGAACCCCTCCCTGCGGACACCCCCTCCCTACTTTTACCCTAAGGCTGGTCTGACCTATTGTCGAAATGTTAATTCGATTATTTAGGCCAGACTCACTTTCCCTTTAGGAGGGCTGCAATGTTAACCTAATTAACTTATTGAGCATCAGAGACATTTTCCGTGGTAGCCTGCTTCATTTTGTGGTCATCGACTGGTTTCGGGCGTTCTCCCAGTTTCGGGATGCGTTCGTCAGACAATATGGATAACACAGACTTGCACTGAGCAAATTGGAGTGTATAAACTAAATTTGCTCTGTGCAAGTCTGTGTTTTATCACACTGTCTGACAAACGCATCCTGAAGATGAGCGAACGTCCGAAACCGGTCAATGACCAAAAAATGAAGCAGGCTACCACGGAAAACGACTTTGATGCTTTCCAGCTCTGCAGAACTAACCACCACAATAACTTATTTAGTTTTATTATCTTATTTTTAATGTTTAAAAAAAAAAACATTGTTTAGGTGAATGTTCAAATTAGGGAAATAAAAGTAATAATTAATTAAAAAATAATTAATTTGAGTAAAGAGAGGTTAATAATTTTTCTAAATGAGATCATAAATTGGTAAAAAAAAAAAAAAGGTATTCATTTGAAAGAAAACTGGTTCAAAATTATCATAAAGAAGATAATAAAATATAATAAATTTGAGTCAAAATTGGTACAAATTGTTCAAAATAAGGTAATAAGATGATTAGAAGATATAATTTGTGCAAAAATGTATTCCAAATGTCATGGAGTTCAAATGAGATAATAAAGAGTAAAACAAAAATTGTTCAAAAAAAAAATGATCAAATTCGAAAGTGATCGAAATTGATTTAAAATAAGGTCATAAATTAGTAAAAGGAATTAATTTGAATCGAAATAGATTCAAATTAATTTGAATAAAAATAGCACAAGTCATCTAGTTAACAAAGAGTTTGATTTGTAACCATTGAAGTAGATATTGTTTTAAAATAAGAAATATATACATAAATAGTGGAACATTAATAAGAAATAATAAACAATGGAATATTGTGGTTCAGTTTCCCAATGTTGATAATATTTGTAATATTATAGCCGGCGCAAAATATGCTTCTTTCCCATTAATTCTGACAGGTTATGAACTTTTTTTCACAGTCAGTGTCCCATTTTTCATGTTTGGATTGCCAAGAGTTGTTCAATTTCCACTTTTAAAGTTTCTATTTCTTGGCTAAAAACCAATTTTTCTGTTTAAACTGGATGTACGTCAGTAAATCCGTCAATCAAAATGCGACTTACTGGAATGGTTTTGTTGAATCCTGCGTCAATTTTGACAAAAGCGGTTTCTCTTAATTGTAAACAATTAATAAGATTGATGATGGTAAAATGAGAACACACGAACTGACACTTTACTTACAATTTATATTTTTACAATTTACTTAATGAGGAGAGTATAGTAAATAGAAGATAGAGTGGCCGGGCAGTAAGAGTAATGATGTTGAAATGCTTGATGAATTTAGAATGGTAATGTCGGCTGTGGTGAGTCATGATCTAGCTAGTTAGAACGCTTGCTTGTTGTTCTAACAATTAATTAGAGAGTGTGGCTAACTTGGTGAATCTTTCATAAGTAAATTGTTAACTCGCCAAAGTTGATATGGCGACTGTTACTTAATCCCCTCAGATGGCTGCTAAATACAGCTTCTAGGTGCAAGATTGGTAGTCGCCTCCATGCTATTTGCAGTGGGCATGGCAAAGGTTATAATGCGTAGGTGACGTGTGCTTAAAGGATCAATGGTGGCGCCTTGATAAGGCTGCTTATCGAACTACTAGGTCTAGATTGAGATGAATTCGTTGACTTAATTCCATTACAATACACTTATGCAAAGCTATCAATTTTATTTAAAGTATTCTCCCAGAAATATTGATTTTTTTTTGGTTCTGTGGTTGTTGTGAATTTAGGTTCTCATCTCTAAACGGACATTTCAATATCATACAAGTTGCTCCATCTATAAAATAGCAAGCATAACTAAACAGTAAAAATAGAAAACTAGTGTAAAAAGTAAAAATAGACAGTAAATTCTAACACACAGTTCACAATTCTAACATTAACAGAACTACAAGAAGCGCAATAACAGATATTAGTGGAAGTTTTTGGGACCAAATTGATTTTTCAACTTTTTGTTTTATTCAACAATATTAAGTTGTATGTATTAACAATAGACATAAATATTAATTTTCTTAATTTTTTGTTTCTTTCTTCTATCAGTATACAAACATATAATATTGATTTGTGTAGTGGAATTATTATCCTGATAGTAGGTTATATTTGTCTTACTGTCTAGGTGAATTCCATATACCAAACGGCCATCCTAAGATATACTATCAGAGCATTTGTGGGTCAGCTAGTTACTGGGGAGACCTTTAGTACCAGCATTAAGCCTCTTATCTCTCCTAGATCATAACCTATGTCTGGTCATTACCCTGGATATTCCCCGCTCGGTATTATAGAGTCTGTTAACCAACAACTACTAACCACCAGCCAGTTTATCCTTTAATTTCAAGCATTAATACAAATAATATAGATACCACATTCCACTTTAGATATC
This sequence comes from Triatoma infestans, assembly GCA_011037195.1. Lineage (NCBI taxonomy): Eukaryota > Metazoa > Arthropoda > Insecta > Hemiptera > Reduviidae > Triatoma > Triatoma infestans. The sequence goes on from JAAEAF010004381.1 coordinate 6,343, forward strand.
TTTCATATAAGATAATCATAAATAATAATTGAATATTGTTTTAAAGTTTGTTTTTTATTATTATTTTTTTATGGGATCAAAAAACATTTTTTCCCCTTTTTATTGGTTAATTTTACTGGTTAATTATCTAAAAAAATTCCCGGTCCCGTAAAAATAAGAATGAATTGTAAAATCGCTTAATGATGTACATGGTTGGAAATTTCTTCTTACTCTTCTGCCGAAAGTACCAGTGCCTTGTAACGCTCGCTTCCTTTGTTAATGGACATAAATAAAACAAAATAAAAAATCTGATGTCAATCACACGACTTTCTCTTATTCTGCCATTAATATAATAATATATAAAATGATACATTTTCTTTAAAATTCTAATTTCACTAATTAGTTCTAACATAATTGTAGTTGTGGTGGGGGAAGAAGTACCTATCCAGGCAGTTAGTAGAACTAATTATACAATATACCCAGAAGAGAGCGTCAATATCATTGAACTACCCACATATAAAGTTTGATATTTAACGCCCCAAATTCTACAGAACTCCCTAAAATAAATTTTCTGGGAAAATCTCTCAGATATATATATATATATATATATCTGTGCAGTTAACATTCCAAGTTTAAGGGAAAGAACTAAGCCAAACAACCAAACTGCGCTGAAGGCGCTGAGTTCATGTGTCTTCACTTCCAGGTTGATGTTAGAATGTTCTAAAAGACTGGAAGAGTTTTCTTCTCTGAAGGATGATGTGCTTCTAGTCTGGATATACCAGGTCGCATGGGAATTTTTTTGGGGGGAATGAGGAGGTGGATAGGTTTGCCAAATTAGGCGCTTCTCTCCCTTTCATTGGTCCCGAGGTTGCTATTGGCGTGTCTTCTGGCAAATGTCTGTCAGGCTGGCTTCCAGACATGGACAGCTTCACAGCATTCATCCTTATGGATGAGCCTCAGTTGGTTTTCGGCAGTTCAAAAATGCTCATCGGGGATCCGGACAAGGCCATTAGTGAGACGTTTCTTTGTTTTTCACGGAGCACTCTCAGGCATCTGGTTGGATCCCCTGGTTGGACTTTGTGGTTTAAAGGAGATATCTCTACATAATAGGGCTCATGCCGGATCCATTTTGTAGAGTCTGTGTGACAGAGGAGGAAACACCCATCCATGTTATGACTGATTGCCTGGGTTGTGAGAAAATTACGTTTAGAACCTTTGGTCGGAATAGGATGTCTGTGGAAGAGCTTAGGCTATTTGAAGGTTATTGTTACGATTTATTCGGACTGCAGGGAATCTTAGATGGATTAGATCCGGGTCTGAATATTTGTTCTAGACCCGGTTTGTTGTTGTTTTTCTTGGGGTAGTTATATGGGCCCAGTGGGGCTTTGGATAGCGTAGGGTTTGGTCCCTCCCCACAGACAAATAATAATAATAGTAACATTCGAAGTTTAAAGGAAAGAACGTTATAGTCGTGTTTGGAGAGAAAATTCTGAAAAACCTTAAAAACCTGTACTGTAAAATTGCTGGATTTCTGGTTTACCAATTTCCTTCAAATTTGGAATTCTAGCACTACTTCTTATAATAATATCAATAATAGGTGATAGAATCATACATTTTAAATGGTACTTTTATATTTATATATATATATTTTTATTGAACATCTACAACTGCACGAAATGGTAAAGTATGTAAAAAAACATATCTGTACATATTTGTGGCGTGGCAGTCGTGAATGGTGGTCATCCAGCGATGAACGCCATTAGTCAACCAGTTGGTCGCAGGGCCAATGGCGCCTCAGCCGTCTTGTAGGATTCGAGGGAAGTGTTGTTGAGAAGAGATTAGCTGCTAAAGGATTGTTAGGGTGGGATGTTAAGTTTTGATGAAATTTATTGTAGTGAGTTTTGGCAAGTTCAGTGATAAAAGGAATGTAGAGAATGGCGTGTATAGTATGATTGCTTACATAAAAGGGAGTGCGTTTAATAAGCGGCGGACTATTTTTGATTGAAGTGTTTGTAGTCTGTTGATGTTGGATCTTTTAGCCGTTCCGTAAAGCTCAAGTTCGTAAATCCATACAATCGTATACCATCCCCCCCTCACAATATTCCCCAAAAAATCAATTTTCCCGGAAAAATGCGTCAAATAAAAGTGTATAATACAGCTAAGACTGGGCTGGTACGCTCTCTAACCACTCAAGTTATCGTGGCTCCTTTATTTTCTATGCTATGAAACTTCTTTATGAAACTTGTTACCATAAAGTTAGTTTTATTGGAAAATAAGTTCTAGAACAGCAGAAGAAAACTAAGATATATTAATTAATAAGTTAATTAATAAGTTTTTATTAATTAAACTTAACTTCTTAATAACTATCTTTCATTTCAACATGTCCTCTCTCTCTCTCTCTCCAAGGTGTGAAAACAAGTCAATTACTAGTTTCATTAAGGTAATAATATCCTTTATATAGCTGTAGTTCTTGTATTTTAGGACAAAGTTACAAGTAGGAAACTGCCATTTGTGTCAAGGTTAGAGGAATGTAACTAACATCATCAACCTAGTCACCATTAGAGCTGATTGTAGTGGAAGAAGTACACTTTCCCCAGGATGGACTATATCATCACTATAGCCTTCTTCTCCATGGTAGGAACGTCAGTACAGATAGTGTTATGACGTGATGCCAAACTAGATTCCTTGGCAAACATACAAATATACCAACTACATACACACTAGCTCACACAATGTATATTGTGTCTCCCCTCCCCTTTCTTGCACTAATGGAGTGTGTATTTGCCTCTCTCTCTCCTTCTTTTTCTGGACTATACTTTCCAACTTTTCATGTCTTATTTCTGATATTTTTTTCTTTTTATTTTCACGATCTTTTCCCCCCTCACATTAAGATGATTTGCCATTACACTAATTAATTCAATGACAGTTTACTCTTTTTTTTATATACACTTTGAATTTAATGTTTAAATAATTGCTAAGCAATTTATTTGTTATGTTTCATTATTTTAAACTTTACTGGGACCACTTCAGTCACTTTTAAGACATACGTAACACTTGGTTTTATTAGATTTTAAGACTTTATTTTAAAAAAATATCTTACGGGAATCGCCCGGTTTGGGTTCGCATATGAGTTCGCTACCCGGAACCTTATGTTCTATTCAAATTAATAATTTACGAATTCTCCAAGCAAAAAGTAACGAAATGAATTTTGAGATCATTATCATCGCTAAGTATGCCAAAATTAGTTCATCTTTATCAGTCGCTACTTTACAAATTTGAACCTGAACAATATTCGAGTGATTTTTGGATGTACTTCCATCTTTTTAGCAGTTACCATACAATATACCAAATCCAATATACCCTTAAGCCCAACAAATGCAGTCTCCCAACATCTTTGTATTTACATGAATATAAAGTCAAACTAAATCTGTAGGAAAAAAATGTTAATAATTATAATTTCAATAAACGATAATGATTATTTCACATCAAATTCTTATATTTATTAAAAAAAAATATTTTAAAAATTGATAATGAAGTTGTTTATTTCAAATAGAATTTGAGAATCTTAATTATTTATTTATCTAACCTTCATTTGCCAATCAGTAAATTAAATCAATAAGGTGGTAGAACAATTGATTTTAGACATGACATTACCGTTGAGACAATGCTAATAATTAGATAGGTCAAGATAACTGGCTAATCGCTAACGCAGTAAATTAGGTGTTAAATCATTTGTAATTACGAAAGTGTTGTTGAAATTTATTATAGTTTATAAATTCATTTATAATGTAATATTCACTGCAGATATTCTTATAAAATTGTTAGATTGCTTAATAGTTTGCTAATTTTGCTATGTTACGATAAATTATTTAGCACCTTTAGAACAATGAAACAAAAAACAGATACATATATGCAATTTATCATTTCTTCTAGCATCATATAAAGAGGTAATATGCATTAAGAGGAAAACCGTTATCATGAATTTCTCTTTTTAAATATTAATTTAACTCACTATGAATATTTTTATTATGAGAACCTCTCTGAATATTCATAGAATTCAGCCTTCATCTTTCATCAGAAATTCTTCTCTTTTTTTTGTTACATCCATTAACAATCAAAACAAGAGAATGAAATTAGCGATTCAAATTATAAATTTTGTGATGAAAAGAATGTTTTGGGGGGTGGGGGGATTCAATAGTAAAGAAACCAAAAAACTGTAAAACAAATAATATTTATATTATAATAATGATAATTGCAGTAACATATTATAAGTTAACCTTGCAGTTATCAGTTTAGATGACAGAATCTAAAAACCTGCTTGACCTTTGTTCCAGCATATGTACGAGATATATATAAAACTTATATTACTCATTCAACGATAAAGTTCTGCATTTTGGACGATCTGCGTTGAGTGATACAATTTGTGGTTTCTGATATAATAAAAACATTAATAATTTACTCCTCAAAACTTGTACAGTTGGTTATAAGTTTTTCTTGACTAATTCTCAACAACTAAGCTGCTAGTACGAATCACTTCAGGACTGGTGTAAGGGCAATGAGGCGATAGATCGCTGGTCTGGGGTTTGGGCTCCATAGGAACCCTATTCAACCAGCAACTTTCTGTGGCATTGCTAGATGCCTCATGAGCGCAGCTAACAAAGCAAGCGTCCACGTAAATCAGTGGGGGAATACTCCAGATCAGAGGCAGGTGAAAAAGTTTATAATTAATATCTATTCGCTTAGGCTTACTGCAAAACTACTCCAACAAGGCCGTGCAGCCATACCAGATGACTGTAGGCCTTTCCACTGGCCATTGTAGGCTAAAGAAGCATATGCATCACAAAGGACTGACAACACTTCTTAGCCTGTGCAGGAAGATGCCAGAAAGGAAGTTTTGCAGAAAGAAGAGGAAAAAGCACAGCACGTCAGAGTAAAGGGCTTGTATGGCTTAGGCTTTGCCTGTTTAACGAAGCCAAACTGAGCCTTCAAATTTTATCTAGGAGTCTCTTATATTCTAATTAAACAGAAATACTGGAGAGAGTACTCAAATTTGTGAATGCCATAATAGAATCACCGGGGTCGTGATGGCTTAGGCTTTCTAGCCCAAGCAAATAAACCTTGCAAATTTCTACAAGTGGGTTCATCAGTGCTAAAATGGTCGAAAACAAGTGGGTCTAATTTGCAACGTCAAATCGAAATTCACTTTTTGAAATTTTTACTTTCTCTTACTCCTCTAGTACGAGGAATTATTGTAATCGTGTCAAATTTTTTCGATATCGAGTTTTCACTGGAAATATCCGTTTTGAGGTCTCCTGAGTCCAAAAAAGTGTTTTTTAAAAAATAGTGTGTGTGTGTGTGTGTAACACAGCTCAAAAATGAAAAACCGTAGAAAGTTGAAACTTGATATTCCGTTTAGATATCACCATGGGATCTGACAGTGGGTCATCTGTGAAAATTCCTCAACCGGAAGTACCACTTTACTTGTTTGTCTTTTTTTTTACTTTTTTGCAATATTCTCAAAAATGGCTCCACGATTTTCTTGAAACTTGGTACATCAATTACACATACAAAGAGCTACAACTTTAATTTGAAACATTTCTCTCGAAAAATTCATTTAAGGACAGTTATGTATGGGTGGAGGGGTGGGGTTTGGTTTTCATCTAAAGTGCTATTCCAGTTTATTAAACAATTCTATCATCGGAATATGTTATTGAAATTCCGAGTTTTAAAAAAAATCGGGTAACCGGAAGTGCATTCACATTACCACTTTACTAAATGATTTTTTCTCTTTTTCGCGATTTTCTGAAAAGTGGCTCCGACGATTTTTTTTCTTGAAATTTCGTTTATAAACTAAACATACAAAGATCTACAACTTTTATTTAAAACATTTCTCTTGGAAAATTCATTTAAGGGCACTTTTGTAGGAGGGATAGGGTTATGTTTTCCACTAAAGTGCTATCATAGTTTATTATACAATTTTATCATCCCAAAAAAATTAATTAGAAATAAAGAGATGGCCAAAATTCCGAGTTTCAAGAAAATTAGTAAACCGGAAGTGCGCTTTTACTGAACACTTTTTTTTTTTCAGTTTTCGACGAATTTCATTAAATTTGGTACACAAACTATATAATTTGTCAATTACAGTTTTGAAAACTAGTGTAAGAGAAAGTTGTGTGAGTGTTTCATACCTGATTTTTTTTTTTTTTTGTGTGTATTATGAATAGTCATACTTGAAATAATGTGAAGCCTGCGTTGCGAAAACATAACGGAGTTTTTTGCTCAGCTTATTTCAGGACAATATCGTACACGTTCTGCGCAACTACATTTGGAGCTATTGGAAAAAAATCCAGTGTGAAACACTCATACGACTTTTCCTTGTTCCAATTAATACAGTGTTTAAAATTGGGCTGCCCATAAAATAATATGGTGGAGGTTACATTGTATACTGGAGTGGACTTGTGAGGAGCGCCCACTTCTCCATAAACACAATTTGTAGCAGCAGATGAATTTAAATCAAAATGATAGGCGCTCAAAACCACTCTAAATTAATTTTCTCTAGTGCAGCTAACTTATCAAGTTTCAAGAATATCGTGCCAGCCGTTTTCAAGAAAATTCCAAAAAAAAACTCGCAAGTCTTATTCAGTAAAGTCAAAACATTTCTTGTCAGCAGATTTTCTTCAAATTCGGAATTCTGTCAGTGTTTCTAAAGTAACGTAATATCAACTTGGAAACTATAAATTTTGGTGGAGAAGAAGGTACTTTAACCCCAGAAAAAAACAAAATTTAATTTTTCCCCCAAAAAACCGGTTTAAAGAAAATCATTGGAGGATTATTGAGAAAATCGCAAAAACTAGGGGGGCGGAGAAGATTCAGTAACATTGCACTTCCGGTTGATGAATTTTTCGTACCTAAATCTACGCGTCAAATACGGAAGTGGTGGGAGCTTTCTCCAAACACACACAGACCAATCTTACTTATATATTTCTGGTTAAAACTTGATTATGAACAATTCGACATTATCCGATAGCAATATTTCCCTCATGTAGGAGTAGCAAAAAGCAATTAGGCTGGGGAAAGTTATTCTAAAGACATCCGCATTTTTTTATGTAACACGGACCTCGCACCAACAAATTTCATTTTTTTTGGTCTCCTAACGGCATCATTAACCTGCGTCAAGTTTCTCAGAAAGTAGTAGTGAAAACAAATGTGCATGATTTGGGTCACTTTTTATTGCCGGCGTAAAAAAGTTAGAGAGAAAGAGAGAGTGCATGATGTGGGGTAAGTATATTATTGGATGTTAGGCCAATTGTGAGATTCATTTAATTCACCCATTAAAAATATCATTTTTTTCATTACTTATCGCATGAACCTCTATCACTTTATATATATATATATATATACAGAGTGTCCCAAGGTATATGGATAACGACTTTTTCTTGGAAACTAAGATAGCTAGAAAAAAACTGAAAAATACGTGTCCCCGTAGTTTTTGTTAGAAATCCAAATTTAATTTACAAATTTGTTTTGGTGCTTCCACGCACCAACTTCATTTTTACAAATGGGGAGGTGTGGTTTTTATTTAAGAAATAGATTCCTCTATTTTTCTAAGAAAAATTTACTTGAACGGTTTCTTTCTGTGAGTGATATTTTACAAGTTATGAATGAAAACATGTTTCTTATAAGAAATTTCAAAATGATATTATAACGGTTTTTTGATTGAATAAGAAGAAAAGTACTATTTTATTATAAATTTTACTCCTCATTAATTATGGATCTTGCTCGAACTGGCCCCCACCATTAGAGATGCATACACATGCTTTTTCCTGCCAATTGTACCTTACGACCAAAGAAATACATCTCTAATGTTGGGGGCAGTTCGAGCAAAATGAGTAAAATTTATAATAAAATAGTACTTTTCTTCTTATTCAATCAAAAAAAACATTATAATATCATTTTGAAATTTCTTATAGGAATCATGTTTTCATTCATAACTTGTAAAATATCGCTCACAGAAAAAAATCGTTCAAGTAAATTTTTCTTACAAAAAATACAGGAATCTGTTTCTTAAATAAAAACCACACCTCCCCCTTTGAAAAAATGAAGTTAGTGCCTGTATCTCGCTTCTGGAAGTACCGAAACAAATTTACAAATTAAATTTGGATTTCTCACAAAAAACTACGGGGACACGTATTTTTTAGTTTTTTTTCTAGCTATGTTAGTTTCCGAGAAAAAGTCGTTATCCATATACCTTGGGACACCCTGTATATATATATATATATATATATATATTAGAAAGTAACTCAGAAGATCTATTGTAGCGATTACAAGGAGTATAGCCAGGAATAAAGGAGTGTAGGAGCTATAGAGATAAAAGTGGAACAAAAACTGCAGTTATATGAGAGAATGTTAAATTTTATGTTAATTGGATATTCAAGCTTTAAATACCGTATTATTAGTTATGGTTTTTGAAATTTGCAATGAATTTGATCTCATAGTAATATTTATAAGTTTTATCGAACCAACTAAGCTTAATTCTACTCTATAACAATATGGCGGAAGGCTATCTAATCTCCCTGAGCCCTATTACCTAACGACCTTACTAGGCCATATACCTTTTTTATATCCTCACATAAAAAATTACGTTTCTATCCTGGATAGCTGTTTTCAAACTGACGGTGGACCATTGCAAATTAACGCCCCAACATTGAATGCTTCAAAGTTCTAACTTTGAAATTACTACGTTCCTTTTTCGTCTTAACATCTTTCTCTCTTATACACTCTCTAACAAAATGTAACAAGGTAAACGTTTCCGAAACACTATAAAAGATGTCATCACTGTAACTGTTTAAGAGGTGTTGGACAGATATAGGGAAACAGAACGAGCGGAGGTGGTGGGAGAAAAAAAGAAAGAAAGAAAGTGGAAGAAAGGAATCAAAAGAAGAAATTAGATTGGAGGCCATCCTGCCGGTGGCGAGTTGAAGAAATGTAACATTATTTGGATTGTAGCGGTGTAGAGTTTTCTGGTATGAGGAAATGGCGGGTGGGTTGGGGGGGATGGAGTGTATTGGACTTTCTGGATGAGGCGTTACAGAAACTGGAGAGCAGAGTACAACAGTACTAGAAGGAGAGGGCGAAAAGCAATGGATTTAGCAGAACAAGGACAGAATGTTGAAGAAGAGTGGCTGAGGAGAGAATGTTCTCACACAAGTTCCAACTGGCAATCAGTTAATAGCACTTTAGCCAATAACAATCTAACAGCAAGGAGGAGCCGGTACTGGTGTGGTGGGGCTGTCGGAGCAGGGTGCCACGCTTGTTCTCTCTCAGCTTTATTCTAATTAAACATACTTCTGCTTGAGCAAATACTTGTAAGTTGATTCGTTTTCTCATTTTGATTTAAGTATTCAGTTTTGTAATTCCCATAAAAAGCAAAAGTAATTAATGTTATATACATCATTTTTTTGTAAATATTTAAAAATAATATATATTTATATTTTTCTATTTTGTCTTTTTTTTCGCTCTCTCTCTCTCACTTATCGATTTTTGGCTTTGTTCTGCGAAGTAAAACAAAGATAGGATAAAAAATTGCAATTTCGTCAGATTGTTTCTTGTGTTTCAAGTTCTTTTCTCTGCTACTCTAGCATGGGTCCTTCCCATAGTTCATAGATCAGCCCAATGTTCTCTCCGTTTACTCAGAACAAATATACTGTTGTGGGAGATATCTCTGATTTAAAATTCTGTGCAAGAGAGAGATGCACCAAATTCATTGGACCCACCAAATTCATCCATTATGGATTATGCTGTGAAATTGTTCATATCTGAAATATAAGATAGACACTTATCAAATGCATCCTTGGAAGAAAATAACAGTCTACCAGAACTCTAGTATCAATAATTTATAAATCAAGACACATTATGCTAGTCAGTATGCTACTGACCTTGCAATTTCGATCGCTCGAATCTTACAAATTCTGTATTTGGGAAATCTGTTTAAGAGGTGTTGGATATATATAGAGGGATCATGTTCCTTATTATTCAGAAATTGGTTACATTTATTTCTATTAGGTTTTTGTTTAATTCTGAAGGTAAAAAGTAAAGTTTTTTTTTCAACGTACAACTACCTTGTTAGGTGCATAGGCACGGCGTTTGCACATGCTTTTCTATAAATGTTTTTCTATCAAATATAGATTTAATAGTTATACGCGGGTCTCGAACTGTAGACCTCTCAGTTTCCAGTACATTCTCATATCTACTCTACCTCATCCCTCAAATATAGTAGACCGATTAAAAAACATGTCACAGTAGACCCCTTTGGGGGGAACATTTTGGCGTACGCTGACTAGCCATCGCACAGTTCAGTCTAGTGTAACCTATCTTCGCAGACTCACAAAACAATACTATTCTCAGAATCCGATTCTGCCTGAGAACAGATAAGTTTCTCTGTATAACATGAAAAGTGTTAATGCTTTGATTATCTCTTCGCATATCTACTATTCCATATAATAAGTAAGTCAATGAAACGGTTAGCTTTCAAAAAAAAAGTAAAAAAAAGAAGGACTTTACGGACTAAAGTATAAGTGAATCGTTTTATCTAAATTACTCGGATAACGAAGTAGGTATTATTATATTTCTGTTTGATAAGAGTCATCATTTCTATGTAAGATCGGTTAAGATGTCTTTTAAGTGAAATAAAAAACGTGTTTAATAGGCCTATAAACTAAATTTGGAATTAATTTAGTTATGGTTTTTCTCTAATCTATAAAATTTGAACTGAAGAGAACACGTTTATTGATCAAGAATGCACTAGAACTACATTTCACAAAAATTTTCAATAAATCTTTCAATTTTTAAGTTAGAGTTAATGTGTAGATATTTAGAAGGAGGCTGTATAAAAGGTAAATCCATTGCAACCAAGAAGATCAATTGCGATATTCTTGACTATCAGAATATAGCTGTAATCTGTGAAGTGTAAGATAATATAGCTGTATGATGTATAAGGTATAAGGAGAGTGTATTGTGTGGTATGAGCTACAATTTGCCTGGGGTATACAGTGAGCTAAGCCGACTAGGGGCTGAGTGTCCATGTGTGTATTGTTCGTATGGTTAGGCTGGGATACGTGACCTACAACCCAGGTGACGCAGTATGATGATGGTGATTGTTTAAATGATAACTTGTACTAAAGAAAACGATTAGAATAGCCGAGCTAAGAGCTGTGTTGCTAGCGTAGGCGATATGTAACTAGTTAGAACTCTTGTTTGTTCAAACGATCGTATAACTGGTTAGTTTAGCTCTTAGAGAACTTTCTGACTTGTAAAAGTACTTACTTCTATAGAGCGTTGATCACTTGTTACTAGCTGATTACTTCTTGGAAGTTTATTGCTTGTTTAAATACTTCTTGAGACTTCTTTCTGATTTTAGGCTGAGCGTAGACTCTTGTAGACTTATGTTACACTTGTTTGAATCTTCATTCTGAATTCACATTAGCTAATCCAACATTGGTGTGCTTATATGGAAATTCGATCAGCTTGGTTGGAGCATAATGCTTTGCAAAGTTGTAGCCGTCCGTTTCGTTCAATCGTGGACGTGACAGAGAAAGTGTTTGATGTGCCTGTGTAAGGTAGCTGTAGCTCTTTGAGCGACTGGTGATGACAAGATAGAGTTGTTAGCGCTGTTGTGAAGAATTCTCTTCATTCTAAACACAAGACTTATTGTTTCTTGCAGTAGAAACGCTAAAGAGTCCTAAAGAACTGGCTAGTCCACTTCATATTACGCGCAAAAGTTAGAGACAACCACAAATTCTTCAACAATACTAATTATTCTTCAACTTATATCCCTGAATCTAGATATTTTGCAAAACAGTTTTTTCTTGGACTATCCAGATAAGGATAACAAAATATTAAAATCTTGATTAATATAAGAATTATTTCAATAAGTAATAATAAGATCCGAAGAGAGAGATCTAAAGCAGAGAGAGAGAGAGAGAAGAGACATACAAAATTGAGAGTCTCACTCGCTACTTAGGCCAGACTAGAGTGGGAGACTTTGTTTAAATACAGCTGCACTAGCCCCACAGGAGGCAGTCTTTAGAACAGTACATACAGCAGTTACAATGCGTCAGCAACCAACTACTACCTTTCTCTTCATTCACTCTAAATCTCTCGCTACCATTTTCTATATTCCTGTAAAGTCCTGGCAGTTTGTGTTACTTTCTCATTATACAGTGTTCATCATTATTTCCAGTTTATTTATCTTTCATCCCGATTCTCTCCTTCTTTTACTTATTATAAATATATAATCATTCCTCCATACAATTGTGATTAAAATATTAGAAACATAAAAGTGGCAGCAATGGCTGTTATTGCAAGAACTGTCAAAGAAATATCTGAACTATTCTAATAAAACTTGAACATATTTCAAGGTAGATAATTAAGGAAGGGAGGGTAATCTTAAGAAATATCACTGTACTGGGGTGGTGACATTTGATTTTCTAATATATAACAAATATATTTTAAATTTAAATGGTAATATATAATAAATAAATTTTCTTTTCTTTTCTAATACAGAGTTTTAGAAAGTGTTATCATTAACGTCTAAAACATGGAAAGTTTATAATTAAATATGAAGAATAACATTTGACAAATATTATACCTAATAGAAACAACTAATTTGTTAATTAAAAGTTGGTTGAATGCCGGTCGGTAGACTTTAGTCATATCTCTGTGTGTTGGTGTGACGGAGTAGGGGGTGACGGAGAAGTCAGAAGAAAGGTGTCAACATGTTGGAAAATGTCAGAAGGAAGTCATCCTTTGTTTCATTAACCCTTAATGATGCCCCCAAAACTTTCTTCCACTCTTCAAACTAACTTCCCTTTGAAGAACTCATTTCCCTCTTCATCCTCCTTTCAACCCCCTGTTCCTGCAGAAAAGTTAAACCCAGAAAAGAGACGATGACTTAATCTTATTATGACTTTATCTTATACTTTTACCACACAATTCATAAATAGAATTTTGAGCATGTTACCTAATATTAATAGGCATTGAATTTCTTTAGTTTTTCTTTCATCCTTAAGCCATATTTATTACCATACTTAAATATTATATTACTATGTATAAATAACTTACGCATTTACAGTCAACTAATTAATATAATCAAAATCTATGAATGAAATTTATTTCATTTTATTCAAACAACTATTTCGCAAAAATCTCTTCTTTTTGTAATTATTTGAATGTTACTACAAAAAATTGAAAAAAATAAATAAATAAAATTAATGAATGCAAAGCACATTGGGCTCCTTAGTCCAGCGATCATCTATGTTTATTGGGACAATAACAAATACATTCAAGCTACTCACTCTAAATTACTTTATCCAATGAGAAATCCTTATTCCATTATCCTGGAAATAGTTTACTTAATCAATTCTGTCTCCAATAAAAAGACCCATATTTTAGTAAAAGATCACGCACAGTTATCAAGGGTTACGAAGTGGCTGATCGCTTAGCTAAGGAGGCTGCTATGGTAGACACTAATTGCATCAGTACCTTATTGGGAGTATCAAAAGCCTTATTAAAAGTTGCAAATTGAATACAATAAGTAGAATAGAATAAGAATAGAAAAGTGTTTAAATTGATTGAAAAAGAATAACACACTTAGACATGGAAAAATCTGTCTGTAGAGGTCTGTGCTGAGAAAACAATAAAAATCAAAATGATTAAAGTATACAATAAAGTAAAGAAACACCAAGCTAGTTAGTATTCTAACTAGTCTATTCAGCCTGAAATACAGAAAATGAATTCCGGCATTTTTATACAGTAATGATTCGCTTCAGAACAGGACACAATAGATCACCAAGTCCAATGTAGGAAATAGGTTTACAAGATAGACTGGAAAGCCGGTGCAGCGAGAGAAACAGTCCTGGATGCCAAACAATCTACTGCTGTTGTTGTGTTGTGTTGTGGTTGGTTCCGCAGAGCTGGAAAGCATCAGAGATATTTTCCGTGATAGCGTGCTTCTTTTTGTGGTCATCGACCAGTTTCGGGCGTTCGCCTATCATCACAATGTTTTTGTTAAACAGTGCAATAACATAGACTTGCACAGAGCAAATACAATTGATACACTGGATTTTAAAAGTTTTTGTTATGACGGAACTAGGTTAAGAGGGGTGTTGCTACCTGAACGGGAAAACACATGTTCGGTCCTCTTATAATGATGTTCCTTTTTAAATGGAAACATCAAAGAGTGGGGATGAATAACTTAAACTATGTTTTTTGAGAGAGATTTTACTTTGATAATTATTTTCCATAACATCTTATTATTTCTATTTATTAATTTATAACAGAGCGAAATAACACGAAAGTGTCAGCCGTGGGCCAGTATGGTATAGTTACTGATAAGAAATGATAGAATCCGAAATCTACTGCTGGATTGTGTGTATACCAAAAACAGTGGGGACAAAATTTGAAAGAGTAATCCTAGAAAAAGGAATAATAGATAGCTGACTAACTTACACATATTGCTAATAAATGGTGACAGATATAATGAAAGCAATATACAACTACTATATAAAAACTAATTCAATTAACCTCTAATTATTTTTATTACCAAAATCAATAAAAATTGGGTGGCTAATATATGATTTACAGACATTCTGACTTGTAGACATAATACATTGAACCTATGGACGTGCAGACAATATATATCACCAAAGATATCACAAAAGACGTAGGAATATCTTCTACGACAACTGCCTTCTACGACATTATACCTTAGGGCAGTCAAGTTCGCCTGCTTACTCTTAGCAGAACCGAAGATTGGTAGGCTCGAATGCCCATAAATGCGACGGAGTTTTCTATTGAAAGATATAGTATCTTTAACCTTCAAGAATGCAACTCTCTACCAATTTAGTCAGTCACGTCACGTCGCTTCGCTCTGTTAGTCTTATGCTACTCTTTCTCTTGTTTAAACTCCTTACCGTATCTTTTACATTAATTAACATATCAGTGAATCGTGTGTCCAATTCACTAACTTTTATTCCCTACAAAATTTGCAGTATACTAATCTGATTGTTCAGAAGGTAAAAAAAAAAAGTATATATAATGCATACCAAAATTAACTAAGTGGTTAACAGTTAACAAAAGCAAAGCGGCAGAAGATAACTGTTTAGTGCTATAAAGTATGGTTTGCTCCTCAACTAGAAATTTATCAAATAAAATGAAAAATTTTTAATAAAACATCCCGGTCGTGACGAATAACAGCTAATCCTGTTAATAACAGTACACACACAAAAAAACAAATTCTAATGGCCGAAAGCGATTTCAGCATGCGATAGGACTGTCAGAACAATTGTAAACAACCATGGAAGGGATTAGCTCAGTGTTAGCGTGCTGGACTACCAACGCGGAGGTTCTGGGGTTGAATCCAACAGTACTGCCCTTAGATTTTCTTCTTTCCTAGGAGTCTTTACAGCTCACGATGCAGAACAGTGTTGTCTGTAACGAGAGTGCACTGAAAAGTCTCCGGTCGCCAACGACATAAAATTAGTCATCACAAAATTGCTTGCAGGCGTATATTAAGTTAAAAATCTATACAAATTCTAGTGAACTAATAATTTTACACTTTAATCAAGTAATATTTAAAACTTTAAAAATGCGTTACTTAATTTTATTTCAATTTTCTGTTTATTATAATTTTATATATATTAATGTCCTTTTTATATAGAAGTTTTCCACACATTTTTTTTTTCCATCCTTAAAACCTTAAAGAATTGTACAAAAAAAAAATCTAGAAGAATCTTTTTTCAATGACATCTTTGGTTAGTTTGGATTCAACCCAACGCTTCTCTCCTACTACGTTCGCAAGTTACGGTAGTGAAGCTGCTACTTCTGTGTCCTGGTTCCTTGGTAATTTCTGTAAGCCTTGCCTCTATCCAACCGGGCAGACCTCGCCTAAGGGAAAAACTAAACTTAGATGGGAAAAGTTACAACTGGGTTACATGTGACCATTTGTGTACGTGGCGATAAGGTAGAGACAGACTTCTTCTCCTCCCTGCTCTCTTTCTCACTCTACGCCATTTCCAGTTAAAAAAAGGAAACTAAAAGAATAAAAAAAAATGCCTTCTATAGATGCAGAACAAAAACCCATATATTTAAACAAATAACCGTTTTGTAAGTTCTATCATTTCTTGCTGAGTGTGTATGTGTGTTTGTGGTTTATATATATATATATATATGTATTGGGTGAAAAGTTTTCATTCGTAAAGTTTCTAATACTCCTAGATGTGATTAGTTGGAAGTGAAATATGCCCTGTTGATATAAATCACTGGCAGTTTATATACATTTTAATAAAAAAAGTTTTAATACTTAAACCTGCTACTTAAATCTGCTCGTTGTGGCTAAGTTATTGGGACTGGGTTTTATTTTACCCATTGCATATGATTGGTTACTTTTAAATATTTACATTTAACAGCTGTTTTAGGGTTTTTTCCCTATAACAATAGCTTTTTTAAATATATCTTAATTAAGTGAAATGTGGTTGTTGATGTTGTATGTTTGTAGTGGCTTGAGCGGTTTAGTAAAGGGCTTGTAAGTATATATGCTTAAGAGAGTGAAGTATTAGAAAATAATCAAGAAATCACCACTGTTTTTGAAATAAATATATTCTCTAAGTGAATTTAAATAGCATTATAATATCACAGTGATTATGTATAAATCAATTATTTATCTAGACTAAATGCTAAACTCTTATGTTTTAACTTATAACTGGCGCAGTCCTGATGTGTTCTCCTTGGTGTCTACAACAAAACTATCTTAATAAATGATCTAGAATAAAGGCAAATCTCTATCACTGGCAAGAGAGCGATTCCTGAAGCAAGTGTTCTGGCTTTGAAAGCAGAATGCAGACTGTCCTGAAGGAATGCCCTCTTTAGCGGGAGATTTTCTTTGACAAAAGAGTTGGCCTAACGGGTTCTTGTGCCTTTGTTTCTTTAATTGTAATGACCTTATATTTCAGTACCTGACTCTAAATACACTCTTTTTGAAGGTAAATTCACTATTTATTTTCCAAAATTGCTTCACTTTAAATATTGTCAAAATTCACTCAACTATTTTTCAAAACTATTATTTTTGCATTTCTTTCTTCCACTACATAAGGTATAACTGATGTCTTACCCTTTAAGGGATGTTGAACTCTTAATCCCCTATAGATATAAATACAGATACCCTAGGATCACTTTAAAATGATGATTTAAAAGCAAAATTCTTCTGTATATTTCAGTAAAGCATCTGTTACCATCAAGGACAGGGCTATATTGTTGGAGACAGTCAAAGTCATACTAAACAACTGACATGTATACAGTCAACTTTTCGTAGAGTGTCCTCGGAAATCAGTAGCAGGACACGAAGAGTTTTTGTGCTTATGTGGTTAAGTATATGATTGGATGCAAGAGTACGGTTGCAATGCCACAAGGAAAAGCTAGCAACAGCTAGGAATCCAGTGAAAACTGTTAAGGGAATCTAGTAGAATGTTTTGAAAGGAATGAGTCAATGAAAGTACACACTAATTAAATGATAATTCAATTGGGAGTTTTTATGAGTAATCTCTCAATCAATCAAATAGGGAAAACATGGGAAAAAATT
This sequence comes from Triatoma infestans, assembly GCA_011037195.1. Classification (NCBI taxonomy): domain Eukaryota; kingdom Metazoa; phylum Arthropoda; class Insecta; order Hemiptera; family Reduviidae; genus Triatoma; species Triatoma infestans. Next base: position 23,954 of record JAAEAF010004381.1, read on the forward strand.
TTTTAATGATTCGATTCGGGTCACAATCACATAAATTGAGGTTTCTATGCAATATATGCATTAGAAAAGGTTTGCTGCATTGTTTCTATTATTCGAACTTGTTTTGAAATATATTATCTAAATTGTAGTGGGCCTTTTAATTGGGTAGAATTAGAGTAGAAACTATAGACTTAACTATAATTAAATAAAGTCCTAAGAGGAGCTTGGTGTAATAATTATGAGCATGGACTTGTAACTGGGATGCCCCCCCCCGTTCAAGTCCCAGCTAAATTTAGATTATTTTTAGAAAAGTCAATAGTAAAGTATGTACTTTCGCCCCGGTACTTAACACCTAATTTGATTAACGTTAATCCCGCCTGAAAAAATAGGCATTACTACTACTAAGTATTAATTTTACAGGGATTCAATTTAGAAACATGAGAACGGTGTGACAAAGAGCGGTAATGAGAGAGAGGGAGCGAGAGAGAGATTTGAAGTAAGAGCGGTGGTCATAGACTGTTGTGATATTAGCTGGTCGGTTCGTGATGGTATTGTCTGTCAGCTGTCCTCATTGAATTATTAACTCCCCTGAGATGGGAGAAGTTTAGGCAGTGTCTGTTCCCGAAACAGCTGAACGGCATAGCATGGAAGCAGTGACTGTAGCTTTATCTTGCGGATTTAAAGGGAACTATTATCATAGTATGCCTTCCGTATCATAGGTATTTCTAGGTAAACTTTCTTATACAACACTTAGATATATAGTTGGCAGATAACTTTGAAGCTTTACACGAATTGCAAAATATACTAGCGAATTGAAATATCAGAAAATAATCTTTATGTGAGAATCCGGCGGCAATTTCCTAATTGAAGTGATTTAGACACAAAGGACTGTTTGAAAGCGAAATACTATCAGTCATCTACTGATATAGTGTAGAAAATCTTAGACTATGCAACCATTTTTGAATCTATTGAACTCACATTCTCAGATTTAGCAGGAAATTTCTTGTATAAAGTCCCAGATGCCTGCAAGGAAACGAGGAAATATTGGTGACCATCATTGCATTCAAGTAAGTGATATGCATTCGATCTGATTTCCGAGGAATGTTCTCTCGAAGATCCGGGTCCAGCTGATAAAGTAATATGAAATTTCAAAAAGAGAATTTTATTTGGATGCTACCACCCTTATGTTGAAGTTTTTAGAATTTTAAAGATAAAAAATAATTTAAATAAATAAATTGGAGCATTAGTCCAAAAATTGTTTTTTTAATCCTAAATAGTTTTTCAATATTTAGTAACTTAACTAATATCTGATCAGAAGTTAATTTTATACGCAGATAATAGTCCTATCTTTCCTTTTGTTCTGATTATTTTGAAATAACTCATATAAAATGGATTAAGTAAGGTGGCCAAATGACTCTGCTATATGTTCAATCATTTAACTAGGGACATGGGTTTACGCATTCATTAATTTAGACGAATAAACTTTATATATATATATATATGTATGCATGTGCGTATTTGCGTGTGTATGCGTGATTTGTGACAGTAGGAAAAAAAACCCAAATTAATCATTGGATATAATTTCCAGTTTCCTAAATATATGATAAAAACTAATTATTCAAAAATGACAGAATTTCTCTTGAAATAGTAAAAAAAAAAAAAAACTTTAATAATTATGTCCGTAAATTTAGTTTACAGAATAATTTATTTTTAATGGTAGAGAAATATTGGAATTAAAATCAGAAAATAATAATACGTATAATTCTATTTAGCGGAAGTAAATTGCACTAGACTTACTGGGACATAATAATTGTCTATTGGAAACTGTAAACGCATTAAAAAATATACATAAATAATTAAATAAAATTCGGGTGTGAAACACTGACACGATTTTTTTTGCTACTATTTTTTTTTTTTTAATTAAGGCGCCAACATCTATGGTCATTGGCGCCCCGGAGCCTTCTCAGTGCACTGCCAGCCTCCAGACAGTGTTCTCTCGTTACAGACAATATCCATCACCGACGTGAGCTGAAGAGGCTCCTAGGAAGAAAAAAATCTTAGCACAGCTGGACTCGAACCCGGATCCTCCGCGTGGGAGCCCAGTACGTGTAATGGCAAGAGAGAGAACACAAGCCCGACCGAGAGAAAACAGGCCCTCTCTGGTACTCTCTGATTTAAGCAGGCTAGAGTGGGAGAACCTGTATATAAGCTAGTGAGAATCTACCTAACGATATAAATCTATATATATCTATCTATCTATCAGATTCAACCATACATCGCATCGTGTCATATCTCTACTCTTACCTTTTATTCTATAAAATCATTACAAGTCCAGTGCAGTTTGTGTAAACTTATAGCTATATTATAACAGTGTCTTCATATCTCGTCTAATTAATCAAACCTAATTTCTCCTCATCAACTCCATAATATACGCTAACCACTATTCCCTTCCCTTTTTGCTAATGTTAATAAAATTATATATAAAATGACTAATTTCCTTTACACCTCAAATTTTACACATCTATCCTTACGTAACCTATATAGGTGGAGGGGGGCAAGTCCCTACCCAGTCAGGTAGTAGAATTATTATATTTTAGTCCAAAAGAAAGTGCCAATAATATTGAACAAACAACAAATTTGAAATTTAAGTCGCAGTACCTTCGGAAACTACTTAAAATTAATTTTTTAATGGAAAAAAAATTTCCAAACAAAACTTGTAGTTTTGTATATCAGTATGATGATGTACGTATATATAAAAGATCTTAACGAAAATATAAGTTTAGAGTGAATGTATCATGATGACTAAAGTAGAAGTGCCCCACTTGACACAATCTAGTCGGAAACGAGTTCCACTGGTATTGAAGTGGGTAAATTAAATGAAACAAAGCATCGGGACTGAATGAAAAATTAATTTTTTTAAAGGAAAATATTTACTTAAATAAAATGGCGAATAGAATTTTTCAAAAAAAAAAAAAATTCCCACACTCTGAAGATTAAAAAAAATAAATTAAATGTTTATTTGATTTATTTTTATAAATGGAAGTGAAATATTTTTTTTTTTTTTTTTTAAATGGTAAAGTAAAATAAAGAAAAATACTGGAAATTGAATTGATATGGGGTTTCACTTTGCGAGCTTCGTGAGCAAAAAAAATCTTATCATTTGTTTTACGGTGGCTGTTGCATTGAACTTTCCCATCTACATATCTTATCAATTTGTATATTGACTTTGCACGATTTTGTGTGTAAAATTTAATTAAAGGAAAGGGCTAAAAATGACTGTTAAAACAAATATGGGCAGAAGGTGAAAAGAGATATATATAGAATGGGTGAGGTTTGGGAATGGTAGGCTGGTGAAGATGGGTAGATTGAAAACGGATGGACGGTGGCCTGGCAATTTACTAATTGGTACGCATGAATTGATACAGTGCTCGCCAAGCCAGGTACTACTACTTGTAGGTAGGAATATACAAGTTTGCAAATGGGTGACTCTAGTGCTACCCCACTAGAGGATGCATAGTTATTGGGCGTTGCTATCATCACCGCTAGCCTAGGCAAGCATTTCTCTTTCTCTTTCTCACACACACACGCACACCACTCTGTCTGTATATCTGTATGTCTCTCATCAACTTTGTATTTTCACTATTCTAACATACAAACACGGTAGAACTTCAGTTCAGATATATAGTGAACTTTGTGAGCGAATACCTTACCTGCTTCACTGTATTAATTAGCTAAAGAGGTTTTCATATATATATATATAATCACTTAAAACACTTTGTCCAATATATACCTATGTTCATTTCTTGTTATATGATTTTGAGGAGAACTAAGTGGAGACGATGGGCTAATGTGTTTGGGGGCAAAGTCTCCTGTGGTGTTGGAACACAGTCTATATATTATAGTTGGAAAATACACAACCGACAACAGGCAGACAAACATAGAAACTTTGTCGTATTTATTCTCAACCAATCCTTCTCACTTTCTCATTTTCTCTCTCTTTCTCTCTCTTCCACACACACAGACACACAAACACACACAAGCACACCAACATCCATCTGTCTATTACTCTCTTTCACATTTCACTATGATGTCTGTGTTTGAGTGATGCCATTGATCTGTTAGCTCATAACTTAATTGAGCCACCACTGCCGCCACGATCGACCGACCCAATACCCACAGGAAATAACATTCACTCCCTTGATACCAGTCATCTCCTTCCTTTCTGTATAAATGAATCAACACATTTTATTCAATTGATCTACTTTCTAGCTTTTTTTTTTTGCTTTTTTTTGTATTGATTCCAGTTAGATTTTAATTGTTTTTTTTTTTTTTTGCAAAATATATATAGTTCATTAATTTTTCCACCAACTATATTAAAATTATGTTCAATGAAATATTAATGAAGTTACCAAACACGGGTTTAAATTTTGTACATTCTTAAAACAGTTTATTTTTAAATTTAATTTATCAAAATAATAAAGATAACTTTATTCTTCAAAATAATGTCGCATCTTTTTCTTGAAGCATCATTTTTTTTTTTGATAGATTTCTAATTTGTCTTGATAAATTTCTTTCAAACGTTTTCCAATTCTTTTTTTTACTTCTGAAACATTTACTTGTAAAAAAATATTAAGTCATTGCGCAAAAAAAAGATGATAGGTTAGAGGAGCTCAACACCTGGGCTTTACATAGGATACGCAAATTTTAGTAGTTTCATTTTCTGATCATGTATTGTGAAGCCCTTACTGTAAACAAAGTTTTACTACATGTTTACAAATATTAGCTAAAACAGTGTCTTGAATTTTTATTGTGTAAAATCACTCCGTGATTGTTCTTCAGATGTTATTATTAAATTTAAAAAAAGGTGTAAATTAAACATTAAAAATAAAATTAACGTAAACATTAACTATGTCTGTGGTGTTTAATTAACCAATTGATGCGAAAAAAATTTTTTGAATATCCAAAACATTGTTATTCTTGTATTTATTTATTTATTTATTTTTTTTTTTTTGTAGATTCTTTTAGGGGATTAATGCGACCGTAAAGTTTTTTTGTACTCGCCGGTGCGTTCTCAAAGAGAAAATCTAACGGCAGCCCTGCTGGATTCGAATGCCCGACCTCCGCGAGAGCTGCTAATCCCTTTCCTGTTACTATTTTTACTTTATCGTATTATTATCATATTGCGATCTTGTCTAATTTTCGTGAATGAGTTTTTACCGAAATATATGTTTTGAGCTCCACTGAGTGTAGAAAAAATATTTTAATCAAATAGTGTGTGTGTGAGTGAGTGTATGTAAACAAAATATTTCAAAAAAGAAAATACCAAGAAGTTCAAACTTATTATTCCATTTAGCTGCTGCCACCGCTTTTGACACGAAGGTTTTGGACAGAATGCCACAACCGGAAATGCGGATTTTTTTCCGATATTCCGGGAAACAGCACCAATGATTTTCTTTAAACTTCCTATACTAAGTGTACACATGATTAACTGTAACATTTTCTACGGGATATTTGGTTTTGGGGGGTTCTGGGGGGAATTTAGCAACTTATCGCAACAACAAAAAAGAAGGAATCAAACTAATTATTAGTGCGCAATTAAACAAATAAATTATAATGAGCAGAAACGGTTTATATTGGAGTTCGATAAACTAGAGACTACGTAACTATGTAAATTGGAGTTAGAGAAAGTCATGCGAGTGTTTCACAACGGGTTTTTTTTGTTTTTAAATTAAAATATTTTTTATTTGTCTGTTAAAATAAGTTTTATTTTGTCTCTTATTTTGTTGTTGAAATTTTTTATAATGGGTAGATGTTATGGAGAAATTCATTGGTGACACACGAACCACACCATAAGGTTGAGAGACGCTGAGCTAGTCGAATGTGGAAAGTCTATGACAACAATAGAATATAGTTAGAAATAGTAATTTAAATTCGAATTTTCTGTATTATATAGCATTATATGACATATAACCTACATAATTTGTAATGTTTCTCTAAAACAAAAGAGCATTACAATCAGAATCAGTTGATTCTAGAATTACAGTAGAAACTAGAGTAATAATAGTAAATGAAGCAAAACTTTAGATATATATATTGTACACATATAATATACATATGAAACATATTTATACATACGTAAATAAATGGAAGGTTGATTAATGTGACAAAAACAGTATATAATAATATAAAGAGAAATATTAGAATGGAGGATAGACAACTACAAGGTCAGGAGAATGATGTAGACAAGAACGGGAAGAAGGGGGGTCGTGCGTGTAGTTAGTGATGGGATACCACATACGGTGTCCAGCGTATGACGCTTGAGCGATGGTTATGCATATATATATAGGCGACGCACACGATATACGGGAGATTGGTATAATAGGCCCTACAGCCTGGGAGAGAGAGAGAGAGAGGGAGAGGGCAGTATGTGGAATTTATGCATTATGGGACAACGTGACGTTCACTGAGTGGAGCACCGCTCGGTACGCTAGTATGAGTGTGTGTGTGTGTGTATGTAATGTGTGTAACACCTTGCATGTGGCCACTAGGATAATAGTAATTGCACATTACAAGGGATATGACGTCATGAATTAATGTCTATCGAAGATAGGAGAACCCCTGTGATTGGATCGATAAACTTACAAGAAGTAGGGTGGGTGGGTATTTCTAATGTTTGTTGTGATAACTTGAATGTTTTCTCTTTACATAGTTATTAAAACTATACAAAATTAATAAAACATATGCTCAGATAATGTACACAAAACAAGATTTCTACTTTCTGGTTTTTTGGTTTTTAAAGTTTCCATAACATGCTTGCTAGTTAGGATCCATTGAAATATAAAGTGAAGTGAATCCAGTGGGACAGTGTTTTCTTTTATGCCGTTTGCGTCAATTGGATAACACATGTTTGAAAAGTTTATAAATTAGTAAATAAATAAAATTTTTATTAATAGACCAAACAAAAACTTAAAGCTCTTTAAATTAGACAAAAATTTAATTTTCTTTATTGATTCAGGATGAATTTTCTGTCAAGAAATTCTCATTAAGCTACATGCTTAAATTAAAATAAAATTGGGCAGAACGTCAGAACCTTTGTTTGAGGATTGTGACGATGGAGTTAGGAATACGGTGTATCACAACTTGATCAGTGATATTTGGGAGGAGAAATGTCTCAACGGTATGCTTGGAGGAATTGGAATTGGATATATATATATTTTGTTTTACAATAAGACGACTTTGGCTATACGAGTTCTGGCTGCCCATTACATAGTTGGAATTGAAAATTCACTCCTTCTTACGCCCTGTAGTCAGGTCATGCCATTATATGCGAGGAATTCATGTTCTCTTATCTGCACAATGTGTACTGCGGTGATTGTGCGACGCCTATTCTATACAATTGACGCTACAAATAATCGTGACCCTTCACCATTTTGCAAAGGGGCCACACTTTATTACTGGCCATGGGGATCTAATAAAATTATCCAGTTTATCTCTTGAGCCTGTTTCTTGGCGTTTTTCTTATATTAAGGATATCTTAAGATATTGCAGTCTGTCCGGTAGATTGCTGGGGGGGGGAGACGATTTAAGAGTAGCTATTTGTTTCTTTGTTTTTTGTGGGAGGATAAGAGCCATATTGGCCTTCTGGCATCCACTAATAAATAATATTGACTTTTGTTAGAAATAAATGGTAAATGTTTTATTAAGCTTAAAAATTTTAGGAATCTATTTAGGCAACTGATTTAACTAATATAATAAATTTAGATTAAATCCAAAAAGTGTAGGGTGTTCCAAATCCGAAAAAAAACAAAAAATAGTGAACTTGAGAGTATTTGCTGTTTATTTCCTTTTTATTTTCTCTTAGTGCGGTAAGAGAAAAATTTCTGCGAACGTGTTCAATTTTCAAAATTGATTTTCTCACGGAAATATATTATGTTTTCAAAAATCTCATGAATTAAAAAATAACTGTGTTCAGCTAATTGTGTCTATGTGTATATGTGTAATGAATAGCATGACTCAAAGCAACGTAAACGTAGGAAGCTTAGGTTGATAATCCGTTGAATATCACCAAGGAGATCTGACAGAATTATTGGTCAAAATTTTTCAACCGGTCAAACTTTATATAATGGATGTGTGGGGTAGGAAATATTTTATAGATTTGATAAGGGCCATGATATTTCTTCATGAATTTTCTCGTAGATGTAAATGATTTTAAATAAACGTGGTCACCTAAAAACGCTGCCACCAATATAATGGAGTTGATGAGAAGAGAAATTAGGGTGATTAATTAGACGAGATATGAAGATACTGTTATAATATAGCTACAAGTTTACACAAACTGCACTCGATTTGTAATGATTTTTATAGAATAAAAGGTGGGAGTAGCGATATGACACGATGCGATGTATGGTTGAATCTGATAGATAGATAGGTGTCTAGATCTCTCGCTGGCTTATATACAGGTTCTCCCCACTCTAGCCTGCTTAAGTGAGAGAGTACCAGAGAGAGTCTGTTTTCTCTCGGTCGGGCTTGTCCTCTCTCTTGCGGCTACATTTACGAATGAATTTTTTCAGATTTTGCGACTTTTTCAGAAAACGGCTTAACGAATTTTTTTTAAATTATGTATTTATATATATTTATATGTTACATAATATAGATGAAGTCTATCACTTTTATTTGGATAATTTTTTTTTCTGGAAGAATTGATTTTAATGACTTGTATGGAAGAAGTGACGTCAGACTTCCCTACAAAGTGCTATTTCAGATTATTAAGTACCACTTCTTATTTTTTCAGTTTCCTCTTTTTTCTCGATACGATATCTGTTTGGTTTTTTTAAAAAACAAACTCTGTAAACCATCTACTTCTATAAAGAGCCATTACTTTTGTTTGTAACCTCTTTTACAATAATTCATTTTTCCGAAGTATTGAATTTAAGTATGTTCTGGAGGAGCTGAAATGTCACGTGACCATTTAAGGCGCCACTCATTACGGTGCAAGTCCGTACTTTAAATATTTAGTAAAAATTCAAACTTTGAAGCAAATTTCTGATTTAGAGTTAGAAAAAATAGAAGACTTTAGACTTCTTTTTCATGTTATAATGAAATCAAGCTGTTGCTGAGAAAATTCGCCACATAGGTGCTTAATGTTGTGATTATCAGCCGCACCGACCGCTACTATCGCCCTTCCAGTCGCACTGCAACTACGCATTAACCCCTCTCTCTCACGCCTACTATGCTTTGTGGATGAACGGTAGCTACAACTTTCACAGTCAACCTACTCTCTAGAAGCTGTTTCTAGCTCCTAAGAGCTATGCTAAGCGAAATAGGATAAAAAGTAGAGAATCTGAGGACTTTAGGATGTCTCCAGTTAAACTTTGGAGAATTGTGATGTTGCACAATGGTCTACTCTAAACAATACTTGTAGAAGTCTAAACAAGCTACCAAGAAGAAACTACAACTCACTTTCCGGTGATGGGCAGTGTTGTCTGTAGCTGGAGAACACTGCTTGGAGGCCGGCAGTGCACTGAGAAGGCTCCGGGGGGGCACAATAGATCTTTCAGGTCGCAATGCAATAATCCCCTACATACAACAATCCACAATCTACCAAGAAGAAAACAGCCCCTTAAATATTCAAGAGTTCACTCTTTGTTGGCAACGTAACTCTTAAAGAATTATTCACTTAACCGCTTACGAAGCCAACCCGCTTTATGCCCAGAGCACTTGTAAAATGTGAGCGTTATTGACAGTTAGAACAAGCAAAAGTTCTAACTAGTCTCATCGTTTTTAAAGCAACTCACCTCAGCCAACGCTATCCATTCTACACCACACTAGTGAAATGTAATTGGTGATGTTGTGTGTGTTTGTAGTAGCACGAGCGGTTTAGTAAAAGGGCTTGTAAGTATATATGTTTAAGAGAGAAGTAATAAGAATAATTAAGAAAACGCAGGTAGATAAAATTAAATATATTCTTTAAAGATATTTAAATGCTATTTAGTAACACAGCAATATTAATTAATTTACTGAATTTAGTTAGCATAAAATCTTATGTTATGACTTAAAACTGGCTTAGTCCCGATATGTTCTCCTCGGTGTCTACAACAAAAACTATCTTAATAAATAATCTAGAATAAAGGCAAATCTCTATCATTGGCATGAGTCTAAGAGAGCGATTCCTGAAGCAAGTGTTCTGGCTTTGAAAGCAGAATGCAGACTGCCTTGAAGGAATGCCCTCTCTAGCGGGGGGATTTTCTTTTACAAAAGAGTTGGCCTAACGGGTTCTTGTGCCTTTGTTTCTTTAATCGCAGTGACCTTATATTTTAATACCTGACTCTAAATACACTCTTTTTGAAGGTAAATTCACTATTTATTTTCCAAAACTGCTTCACTTAAATATTGTCAAAATTCATTTAACTATTTTTCAAAACTATTATTTTTGCATTTCGTTTTCCACTACACTAGCAACATATTCACTCTACTCTCTTTTTACTAGTTACGTTGAAATGTAATTGCCAATTCTTGTTATTATTACAATGTTAATTTCATGATTAAGTTCTGAGTTCGATGCAAAAAAAAATGGTTACTCTTTTCGCCTCCCATTTTTGAAGAAGTTTGGGAGAACACTCTGTGAAACTATTTCAACTTCGATTGATGCTTTTAAAAATTGAACCTTATTTTTTTGTTGAATCCTAAATTAATTTTAATATATCACTATACAAAAAAATGGACAGGATATAGTGTTGCCTTGTTGTTTCAATTTCAAACAAGATTAGTTTATATCCTGCAAGACAAATTGGTTAATCTAGTTATATAATTTGCTTAATTTAGGTCCTTGTAAAAACAAAATTGTATAAAAAAAAATAATAGCTTTATTATTTATATTATTATATGTCACAAAATAACTATTATTAACAAACTGAGAAAGAGAGAGAGAGAGAGAGTCTTAAATAAAGCAAGAGAATGAGCTTACATTTTATTTTTAATAAAGTTTAGTTTGAAATGCCAGTAAAATTACATTACATGCCCTGTCAGAGTAAATAAGTCCACTGTACACTTGTCACCTGTCTGAAAATATTTACCTTTTCTCTTATTTCTAAAAAGAGTAATATTAAAATTACTTTTTTTTTTATTTATTCTTTTTTTTTTTTTTTTTTTTTACCTAGCTACAAAATGTTTAGCCACTCTCATTTCTACCTATTTACCTACGTATTTATTATGTAAAACGTTTCCTTTTTTTCTTTTTTTTAAACTTATTACTTTATATTTTTTTTTTTTTAATCCATTTCCGCCGTTTTCATATTCGACCAGCTTTTACTTCCCACAATTTAGTAAAGAAAATGAAGTAATTGCCTCTATTTTAAGACGTAATTTACACTTAAACTGTCGATCAATTATGAGATATATATATATAGATCGGGGACGGATACAAAAAAAGTACCCAACCCGGATTATATTATTAATGAACATATAATTCCAGGTCTAATTTGTAATTTCTCTTTTTTTGATTAGCAACTTTTCATTTTTCAAATAATGAACCCTAATTACGCGTTATTTTAATGGCTACTCGTCTCAGCGTTAGAAAAAATCAGTGTTAGATTCCCTAGGAGGTGTTAAAACGATGTCGGCCTAGCATCCTGAGAGAAAATGGTGAGCTTATTACAGTTAGTAGTAGAACTTTGATAGCGAAGGCCAGAAACATACCATACAAAAAAAATAATCATGGTATGGGCATATTGCCTGGATGTATGACGAGAAAATTCCCAAACAAATTCTCAATGAGCAGCTTTACGGAACTAGACATGTTGGACAGCCCAAATGTTGAAAATGATAAAACACTTAAACTGGCTTTGAATTAATAATTTATATTATTTCATTGAGTAAGTAAAAAAAAGAGAGTTTATATAGTAGAGTGACCGAGCAGTAAAGTGAAGTGATGTAAGAAGGTGAATAATGTTGGTTGGCGTGAGTCGCTTGAAATGTGATGTAACCTCTTGCTTGTTCTAAAGGTAGTGAGCTAATGGAGCTTAGCTTGGGTAAAATTTCTAGTTTGTTGTAAATGCGTGATTTTATTCTTTAAAGTTTGTCTGATGATTCTTTTTTTAAGCCCCTTACATGATTCTCTTTATTGAATTTCTTTTATCGCTAGAGGCAGCTGCTAGATGAGATATTGGCTGTCGAAGTGTAAGCCCATTCGCCAATACATTGTAATGGTCATGACAGTGGGTGTAACGCTTGGAGGCCCAATAGTGGTGCCTTGATGCGGTTACTAATTAAACTATTGTATCCAGTTTTTGTGTGGTAAATTTGCTGGCAGCCCAGATGGATGGACGGAATGAGAGAGGATGCGGAAGGATTTGAACAGAGTTCAAGAACTGTACGGTGGTTACCACATGACCACAATATAATTCCTATCCAACAAAACGTTTGTAACCATAATTTTTTTAAGACAATTTTTTGTCTATTAAATATATTTAATTGCTGTAAAAGAAAGTCCGTATGGGTGAACGTCAGGAAAAGTTTCAGTTTTGCAAAAGATATGTCCCATGTAGAAAATATTGTATAAAATATAAAAATGATTGGAAAGGGGGGGGGGGTTGAACGTTAAATAGAGGGCGATACTATCCTGGGGGCACGCAAGCCACATTTGAACAGTAGTAAAACTATTCTTAGGAGCAAACTATATATATATATTCACAACAAACCAACTTTGGTTCCCCCCCCCCTAATTTTCCCTCTTTCTGATGTGGACGGTGTATGGGAGGGAGATAGAGAAAGTGGGAGCTGCTATTACTTATTAAAACAATGTACACGCAAAGGAATCCTTTACTTGGTACTAGTGGAACAGAGATGGTGAAAGAAGGATGGTAGCGCATTCGACCTCCAATGTTCCTGGCCTGCCGCCACATAGATTAACCGCACGAAACGAGACAAAAGGTCCGCAACATACTCTACCGCCGCTAAAATACTTCCTCTGATAGTTCTACTTCTTTTTTTCTTTTTTTTTTCTAATGCCAAGCAAATCATTATTTTTATTTTAATTATGTTTCATTTCTTCAGATATATGTCGTTTTTTTTATATATATATTAGTTGGCCACTTTTTCTCAGAAAGTTTATATAGTGTATTCTATAGTTTAGTATCTGCATTAGATTTTTTTTAATATACGTATTTTTATCTACCTTTACATTTTTTACTAATTTTATTTGTTTTTTTTTTACGATTATTTTTCTTTTCTAAAATTTATTTGCGATCCATTTTCTTTATTTCCTTAAATATCTGCAGCAAGGCTGAAGTTTATTTCCTTAGCAGAGAATTGTTAATTAGAATATTGCAGTTAGATGAGTTTTTATACATATACATGTAATAAAAAATCTGATTTGTGATTGTATTGTATTTTTGGAAACTTTTGAAATTACTTCAATCTTTTTTACTTCTAAATACGAGGCATGTCCAGTAAGTAAGAGTACTGAATGTCCAGTAAATGTACTGAATTTTTGTAGGTTACAAAAATTTTTATTTGAACAAAAAAATTACCTGGTTACATTAGTACATATGTAAGCTATTTTTCGACATAGTCACCATTCCTTTCAATGCAGGTGGTGAACCGGGGTATTAATTTTTTGATGCCTTCCTCGAAGTAGTTTCCCGCCAACCCGTTCGTCCACTTCTCCACCTCCCCCTTCAACTCCTCGTCGGTTGAAAACCTTTTTCCACCCATGTGCAGCTTCAGGGAGGTAAAGGGATAGCAATCTGAAGGTGCTAGGTCAGGGGTATGCGCGGGATGGTTCAGGACATTCCATTTCAACGAGGCAAGCAGTTCCTTCGTGGCGTTGGCCGTGTGTGGTCTGGCATTGTCGTGCCACAGGCAGACTCCCTTTGTCAGCATGCCTCTCCTTTTGTTCTGAATCTCCTTCCGCAATTTTTTTAGGGTCTCACGTATCTTGCAGAGTTGAGGCATATATCCACTTGAGCCATATATTCAATTAAAATTATGCCTTGACAGTCCCAAACCACAGATGCCATGATTTTCTTGGCTGAAATTGTGGTTTTGAACTTTTTGGCAGAGGGTGAAGAGGTGTGACGCCACTGTTGAGACTGCCTTTTGGTTTCAGGTGTGTAGTGTGCAACCCAAGTTTCATCTCCAGTAATGATGGAGCGGAGAAATTCATCTCCATGGAGTTTGTAGGGTCTCAAAAACTCTTGCCCGGCCACCACTCGATTCAACTTGTGTTGTTCTATCAGCTGTTTTGGGACCCACCTCGCGGACAGTTTCCGATATCCGAGGGTTTCTGTGATGGTTTCGTGTAGCAGAGATCTGGAGATTTGCGAAAACATCTCAGAAAGTTCATCCACAGTCAATCTGCGATCGTCACGGAGCGCATTTTCGATTTTTTCCACAATTTCGTCAGTCACAATTGAAGGTCTTCCGCTCCTCTGATCATCATGCACAGACGTACGACCGTTTTTAAACTCGCGACACCACTTGAACACACTCGTACGATTCATAGCTTTATCACTATATGCATTTTTTACCTCATTATAAAACTCAACCGGAGTTTTTCCCTTCCAAACGAGATAACGGATGACGCCTCGTATTTCACACTTGGCGGGAGATTGGATTGACTTTTTCACGAAACGTATTGTTGCGTCAGCAGTTCTCAACGTACTGACCTCGAACCGGTTTCCTTGCGAAGGGGAGGAATCAGGCTACACTACAGTGTAGCCAACATGTCGAAAACAAAATCCCTCCGGCCGTGTGAGCCTCAGTACACTTACTTACTGGACATGCCTCGTATATAATTTTTATTGTCATTTATTTCCCCAAATCCTTTCACTCCCTCTTTTTATCCTTTCGAGATTTTAAAAATATTCATGGATTATAAAAAACCACACATTAGGTTGTTAGATGTTAGATACTTGGTATACATTTTAGTACATATAGTTAGTATACGTTTAAAGAATTCGTTTGAACTGTTTTCAAGCAAATCAAGATAAGCTGAACAAAGTAAAACTATTTTGTTAAGCTGGTTACTTATTAGTTTTATAGTTTTTCGTAATTTTCTCGAAAACGACTCCAATTATTTTCTTTAAATAGTTTTTTTCTATTTGTAATAGTTTTAGATAAACAAAATGGTAGAATAAATTCTATCACTCTCTTTATATAATTTTTTTTTTTTCATTTTAAGAAATATTAACAGACAAAAGTTCTATATATTTGTTTCGTAGAACTATTATAATTAATTCCTACAGCAATTTGTTTGACAATTTGTCAAACAATAATTGTTCAATGGGTTTTGTTTGAGTTGCTAACAGGAATATTGCATACATTTCCATTCTTCCGTTACAGCTAATTAAAATTGTTTCATTTTAGTTTCACTTATATTATCCGTTGTTTCCACTAAATTTCTCTTATTGAAATTTATATGAATTTTTTTATATGTCCTGTTTTTTTTTAGCTTCATTTTTTAAAGAGTATTCTGACTGAAAGATGGCAAGAAGATTTTGAACTGATTGATTTATTTAAACAAGCGTTGCGGGGCAGAAATCTCCATTCTTCATAGACTATCAACACGAACAAAAGACCGTTACATTTATTTGAAACATTTTGACTACTGAGATATCAAGTTTGAAGAGTATTTGATTAATCTGAAGTTGGTTAATTCTGAAAGTTGGCAACTTTACAGATTAGATAATGGAACCACTCACCTCAAATTCGCCACACCAAAGCAGAACTATTGCAACCTCATCAAGGCGCCGCCAATATTACAAGTATTGGCGAATGTGTTTCAACTTCGACTGTCAGTCTCTTATCTCGAAACGGTCTCTAGCGTGATTGAGACAGAGAAATTAACTAAAAGCCGACTATCTGAGGGATTCAAAGATCAGTTACCAGATATTCTTCTTCCCCCAATTAAAATATAGATTATTTGCATAATATATTTTTAAAATCTCCTACCGTGCTATATTAAAAATACCTTAACAAGTACCACCACATCTCTCTCAACATATTCTTAATGTAATTTAAACATAAATTAATATCATTTAAAAATAAGTATAATAAATAAAAACAAATATATTTGATTTCCTCTGTTATTTATTTTAATATCATCTCCAGTTTGCCATTTGCTGCCAATCTTCTTACGTTTACCTCTCCTCTATATTTACCTACATATTTTCTTGTATTAATCCTACTTGTATTTCACATTTATTTATTACTTGTACAAGCTTTTGACTGTCCATAAACTTCGTATCCTTTCTTCAAACTTTATATATTCTTATTATTACAGTATACTCCTGAAATATCTCCCCCCCCCCCCTAATAATAATGACTTGATAAAACACTGAGCATACTTAACATATTAAAATTTAGTTATATAGTATCCTTCAAAACATGCTATTTATTATACAGTATTTTCTAATATCTAATCATAATTTAAAATAATTTCATTTTGTCATTAAACTCACACACATAGTAACATAACCCTACTACCTCCCCACATATATACAGCCAACAAACCAACAATTGTGAGTGTAATAGAAATATTACGTTGAAGTGAGCTCTCTACACGAACTTAGTGAATTTGCTCTGACGATGGATGAAAATCTGAAACCGGTCAGGAACAAATATAAATCTACATGCTACGACGGATAAAATACCAGATATAATCCAGCATTACGGACTCATCCACATATTCAATAGAATATTGTCGTACATGCATTTATTTTTACTTATGTAACAGCAACCAAAGAGAAGCTTAGCAACCAAAGAGATCAAAGAGAAGCTCAACCACTCTCTCAGACTGGAGTGGGAGAAGCTGTATAAATATAGCGATGGACAGTTGAATTCAGTTCAATACATCCAATCGCTACGTGTCATTTTCATACCACTCTACCTTAAACATTTCTCTATTGTAAAGTCCAGGCAGTCTGTGTCTATTTATTAATATATTAGTTAACCAGTGTTAACCAAGTCTTCTTCTTATATCATCAACCAGACCTAAATTCTCTCCACCTAACCCATCTATTATACTTTTATAAAAATGTATCACATGAGGTTGCATCACGTAATCAATGTCACAGTAATTCTAATGATATTCTGGGAACAATTAATTCTTGCTAAATATGTTGTTTAATCATTGAGGCTATGTTTCTAGCTTACTTCAGAAACAGAAAATTAATTTATTTAATTTCCCCCTCATTAAACTCCAATTCTCAAAATCTAAAGATATTAATTTAGCATTCTTATTTGGAATACTTTTACAAACTCTTCTCTGACCAGGAACTTCATCCTCAATGGCCTGAAATATTTCTCCAACGGCAAATCTTTCTTTAATTTCCTGAATGATCGTTCCCATACCCAGAAATTTCTTGGTTCACTTGTCCTACGTAGGATTTTACTTCCTATACAATTTGTTATTTATTACCTCTCTCATCGACTCCAAAAAAAAAACCGAAAGCGAGCATATATTTTTTCATTTTTTTTTTTTTTTTTTTTATTATAAAATGAATAGGTAAATATAGATTTGTTTCTGTTTCCCGTTATTTTAAAAGTAAAGTGATCAGTTGGAAAAGTTTGACATTTCTTAAAAGTCCCGTCGTATTGTTGAATTTATTTATTTTGTTATTTTGCAGATACTGAAAATTCAATTTAAATGCAAATCAGATAGAATTGATTTCAGAGTTTCTCTAAATCAGGATTAAATGCAACATTACTTACTCTCCATAAAGACATTTAGACTTTAATTCTTTTCTAGTGTTCAGTGAGGCTACTCATTTAAATATTTATTTTGTTTTTCATTTATTCGCATTTGCTGGAGAATTAAGGCATTAACATATCAAAAAAATTTTGTTTGATATCACTGTCCACACAGAATTCTCAATGCAGAGCATTTTCATGCATTTAAACATTTCATGATATTAAAATAATAAAAAAATAAAAATCTGTGAATCCTGTAAGTTCCATCTTTCTTAGAAAGATTAAAAAAAAAAAATGCTGGATAGAAAAATATAATTAAGTAAACACTATAAAAAGAAATTTATGGTGACGGGTGTTGGTGTAGTGGTTATAAGCATGGACTTGTAAGTGGGAGGACCGCAGTTCGAGTCTCGCGTATAACTTGCTAAATTTTATATTGGTATGAAAAATGTTAACAGTAAAGTAGGTGCTTCCGCACCCGTCCACGACACCTAATTTGGTAGTTGGACGTTAAGCCCGCCTGAAAAAATAGGCATTACTTTACTTTACTAAGAAATTTATGCCCGAAAATTATTTTCATAATTAATAAAATTGCATTATAGCAGACCTGTTTATTAAATCAGATTATGTTAACATTTTGTTCATTGCAGATTTTGTTTTTAGTAATTATTTTTTGCTGTTAATATTTTAAATTATACATTGAAGAATTGCAGAGTTTTTTTTTTTACATTTTAGTCAAGTGGTTGTTATTGTGGACAGCTCAAGATAGTGAACAGACAAACTTAATTAACTTAGAAGCCCGTTTTTTTTCCTATGCCGACTCTGAAGGGAATGTTTCCATTTTCTTTCGGGCAATCCAATATCTGTTTGATTTTAGTTTTGTATGAAACACCTATGTTGTTATGGTGGTTGGTGCCGCAGAGCTGGAAAGCATCAGAGACATTTTCCGTGGTAGCATGCTTCATTTTGTGGTCATCGACCGGTTTCGGGCGTTCGCCCATCTTCAGGATGCGTTTGTCAGACAGTGTGATAACACAGACTTGCACAGAGCAAATTCAGTTTATACACTCAAACGCCCGAAACCGGTTGATGACCACAAAATGAGCATGCTACCACGGAAAATGTCTCTGAAAACCTATGTCTTTGCCTTCATCAACCAATTCGACACAAGTTATTAGGTGGGCAGCATCGATTTCCGCACCGCTGTCACTTAGCAGACAGGTCGGAGATTTTTTTAACACCTGTTCGGTACTGATGGGCTTATAGGCCAGTCGGAAGTTCACCGTGAAGTCAGTCCGTGGAAAGTTGCGGGGAATTTGGTCTTGTAATAAATTCTCCCATTATCTTCTTGTAGCTTTATTTTTTCAGTTGATTACTACCTATTCTTAATTAGAAACGTTAGAATCATAACAGTAAGTTTCCCCAAAAAACTTGACTTCAGTCGAAGACATTTTCTGAATATTTATTTCCAAATAATAGTAAAGGAGAATCTTTCATATATTAGCTTCAAACCTTGTATTTAGTAGTGGATTTGGTGGATTGGTGAATTTGGACAAGAAACGTTCGTGCCTGGTGCAGGGTGGTAACTAGGTAGGTAGACAAGTTTGAGCTTTTTTTTTGCATACTCAGGGAACCTCAAACCATATATTTCCGGTGGAAACTCGAAGTTTCTAAAATTTGGACACAATTGCAATAATTTTTCTTTCAGCAGTAAGAGAAAGTAAAGAAATCTGGTGTGAAACACTCACACGACTTTCTCCTACTGCGAAATGGCAAATTTTCTTCATAATTCTTACATTTCAAATTAGTGTTTAAAACCAGTCGGCATTTTTATGGAGAAAATCTCACACACACACAAAAATCAGTAAGTTGCACTTCCAGATCATCCTGTTTTCATTAAACTTGGGATTTCGACCACATATTTATAATAATTCTAATCAATATTATTTAGATATTGATTTATTTTTTTTGATAAACGGAATACCAAGTTTGAGGAGCTTCCTACACACTTTTCGTTTTTAGAGATATTTCTTTTCACACATATCCACATTTTGAAAAAGCCACAATTTCGAAAATCTGACATGATCGCAATACTTGCTCAAACAGTTGTTAGAGAAAGTAAAAAATTATTTGATCGTTGGATTTCTATATGATATTCTCATGTTCACTATCACAGTGAAAAAAAAATTCGATAAAATATGTTCTTTACATAGAAATGAATCTGTTTTCTCTCTGTCACTCTCTGGCTGTTTCTCTCTGTCTTTATAGTTGAGAGAAACTAGTAAATTTTGTAACTATTTCTGCAAGATAAATAATGTCACCTGTTCGGACAGAAAGTACTATCGAATTGGTACACGCGCTATTTGAATACCACTCTCTCTCTCTCTCTTTCGGTATCCCTGGCTTTATCTACAGAAAAAAAACTCACGGTTGACTGACGTACGAGGGCAATTAATTTAGAGACGTGGGTTTTGAATGGGTCTAACACACACGCATATATATATATATATATATATTTTACACACATACGCACTCCGTTTCTAGCATAAAACTACTCCACCCTTTAAAAAAAAAAGTAGATGAAGAAGAAGTGGAGGTCGCGCAATGTTTTTTAATCAATCCAAGAGATCGTATTTCACGTGTATGTAACGTGCTCTTACAGTAGCCGACGGTAGTTTGGAAGGGGGTTGTGGCTCGTTCGTAAGAGAGAGGTTAGTTTGTGTATGGGTGACGGGGTAGGGGTTAAACCATTGCACTAGTTGGTACTGACCTGGTGCTGGCCGACCTCTACTGAAACCCCTCCCAATCTTTATGGCTCCCTCCTTCTTTTTTTTATTTTTATGATTTATAGAGGGGCGTAGCCATCCAGTCAGGACTCTGGGTTTGCACGGTGATGAAATAACTTGTACGCCTCATACTCCCCACTCATACACCGCACTCAACTGGAAGTATGAAGTACAGGACGCTCTACAAACCTTTTTTTACTCTTCTTCCCTGACCGATGCGCATACGCGAACGGACTATTCACTTGCTCTCTTACTCACACAGGGACCTATATATTATAAGCTCCAGTTTTTTTACCTACTACCTTATTTTTAACACTGCTTTAAAACATTTACATTGCAGGATATAAAAACTTTATTATAATAAAGAACCAAGTCCATGGATATTGCCACAAAGACCCCTCCATCCCACCCTGCTGGCTTTCTTTTATATCCATTTATTTTTTTTTCACTAAACTTTATCAATTACTAAATGACTGTTTCAAATATATGTTCTAAAAAAAAAAATATAAAAAAATCCTAGTCACATAAAAATGATTATTAATTAATTAACAACTGCTTTTTTTACTTGCTTTTTTGCTAGATTAGATTAGATTCTGTAGGGTTTGGCTATGAAGCCTACGCCACCGCAACCTCTACGGATCTGTTTAATTAGACTTAGGAGTCTGGGAAGAGACTTTTGTGAGGGTTGAAAGCGTCAGTTTCTCCTCCACAAAGAGGCGACATCTCAGCCACACAAGTTCACACAGACTGACACAGTTAGTGCAAGGCTATTTCTTTCTCTTCCTGACAAAACCTACACAGGCTATCCATTGTCAGGCCCATGCGATGCATGTCTTTAATCTATAGAGGCCAAAAAGGAGGCCTACAACCATACAGATGCTCTGGAGTATGGAATAGCTCTGAAGTAAGCCTTTGGCAAGTAGCTACTAATAAACTTTTTCACTTGCCTCTAGCCTGGGCTTTTTTACCAACTTTTAATTCTTGTGATCTATCGTGCTCCCATGTTCTGATGGCTCTCTAATGTGGGTATTTTGCCATACCGCAGTAAGGTTCAGATCCAATAAGAGTCCCTATAGAGGCGATCTGCCACTTACCTCATTGCCCATTATAATAGCATCTTTGCTATATTTCAGGTTTTTTTCTTTTTGTAATTTAAGGCGCGTCAACATCTATGAACATTGGCGCCCGGAGCCTTCTCAGTGCACTGCCGGCCTCCGGACAGTGTTCTATCGTTACAGACAACACTGTACGTCACCGGACAGTGAGCTGTAGAGGCTCCTAGGAAGAAAATATCTAAAGGTAGCATGCTGGGGGACTCGAACCCGGGTCCTTCACCGTGGGAGTCCAATATTGCTAACCACTTAGCTATTCCCTTCCCTCTATTTCAGTAGTTTTATTTCTTATATTTACTTTCCCCTTACTAAAGAAAGTATTAGGATCGTGTCAAATTTTGGAAATTCGATTTTCGCCGGAAATACAACTAGCCCCCCCCCTGAGTACGGAAACAATTATTTTAGCGAATAGTCTGTATATATATATATATATATTTTTTTTTATTAACGTTTTTTGAACAGGAATATTTTTACATAGGTTTATATATACAATAATTTAACATTATTATTACTTTGGATATTATCCGTCAGCAGAGTTGCGAATGTGAACTTACATTTTAAGAATCAATTAGCAGTTTTTTATAAATTATAACGATATATAAATATAATAATTAAAAATAATAATAAAAAACAAGAGAAAATACTTATTAAAGAAAAAAATTCTAGTCTATATATATATATATGTGTGTGTGTGTGTGTGTGTGTGTGTGTGAACAAAATATCTCAAAATACGAAAAATCAAAGCTCAAACTTGATGTCCTATTTAAATATCACCACCGCATGTGACAATGGATTTTGGTGGATATTGACTAAAAATAAATCCATTTACCCAAAATACGACTTTACTGAGTGTTTTTTGGCTCAATCAACTCTCTTTAAATTTCAAATACTATCTAAACAGTATTCACACGTTGGTCTTAGTGGCTAGCACACAAGTCTTTGGTGCGAGAATTTAGGGTTCGATTCCCGCGGGAGCAAAGATGGTGTTGACCCAGCATCGTGAGTAAAAATTGGAAGCTAGAGTTGGTAGCGAAGGTGAGAACTAAACAGCTTGGGAACAGCAACATAGTTACCGCGCGCTCCCTAAAACAAATCACCATAAGGTGATATATAATTGCCACAAGGCAAGTCTTGACCTTTTATGGGATTGTTGCGCAATAGTTATGTATTAAACATATTAATTTAACGGTTAAATTTGTTTTTTAAAGAACACTGCTGGAACGGATTAGCTCAGTGGTTAGCACACTAGACTTCCGCGCGGAGGTCCCGAGTTCGAGTCCAGTATTGCCCTTAGATTTTTTCTACCTATGAGCCTCTACAGTTCAATGTTCAGTGATGGCTAGTGTTGTTTGTTGACGAGAGAACACTGTTTGAAAGCCAGCAGTGCACTTGAAGCTAGATTTAAACACTGCCAGATTTCATAGCCTTCATTTTTTTCTTTTTTCTTTTTTTACGCATAAACGTAGAAAATGAGCATCAAAGATTGGCAATTTTTTTCCAGTATCATTTGTAGCTTCTGCAGGTTGTGAAAAAGTAAAAATTAAAGATACTTATCAAGAAGATTCTACAAAGTGTACTTTTGCATCCATTCTAATATTGACTTTTGCATCCATCTACCTCACAGCATGGAGGCACACTCACTTATTTCACTTGCTGCTACTCTGAGAGGATGGAACGCCTATCAAGTTGATTTTAATTCACGCTTTCTATGAAATAATTTAGCAATTATCAAAATGGATAAGACCTGCATCTTGACAAAAGTCAAGAATAGTTGACTACATTTATTAGGCGTAAAAAGGTGGTTATTTATTAAAAAATTATCTCCCATTGTTTGATGCTAAAAGAGGCCTGGCATTGATGAAGAACTGTGGGAGAGATGGAAGAGAATGGCGTTGTTCTTGGGAATGAGACAGAGAGGGAACAGAGAGACGTCGGGGATTAGTGAGGTTGGAGTTTTGGTTGAGGCTCTGCTCTCTCTGCTGTAGTGCATCACCTGTTTGTGTGTGTGTGCTTGTGATATATATATGTATACACAACATTTACCATCACACGCAAACATACAGTTAGACAATCTATCACGGTGACAGTGGACCCACAAACTACACCGGCGTTCCGTTTATATATATATATCACCAGGGTGACGTTGACACAGCACTACTAACCATACGCACGCACACTCACCCATTCACTCACCCACATACGCACCATATACACATACATAACAGACCAGTATTCCATTCCCCCCCATCCACCCATGCTCTGCCTTAGAACTACCGCTTATCCAGAGATGCCATCTTAATTGGCGCTCTATCCTCTCATAGTAGCAGCGTCGCCAGCCCACCACAGTTCCCACCCATACCAAGTGAAGATATACTGTGGAGTATTCCAGGACTCAGTGGCTATAAGCCTTACTTCTTCTCCCTACTCTATTATACATATAATTGCCGCACAGTCGCACATCCTCAGAACACATGGTTGCTCTTGGATTAAATTTTAATCACGAATTATTTTCTTGTGTCTTTTACATATACCATGTCTGAATGTGCTATCCTAATGTCACATTTCCCTACACAGAGGAAAACTTTCAGCATATTTAATAGTAGCCCCAGTATTAGACTTTGGATCGCTATATATTACATAATAAACCTTACTTTTTTTATAAAATAGAGTTTTTTTTAATGCTACTTAATTTAATCTTGTTTTTTAATTAATAATATGGACAGAAAATGATCCCAATTTTTTCAGAAAATCTTCATTTCTCTGGAAAGTTTGTATGAAAATCTATCACAGATCTTTTTAAATGCTAAGAATTTTTCTTTCCTCCATGCATATAATGACCTAAAGTTTATGTTTTAATATATTTTTTTATTTCGTATTTGGGAGAAATCCCAACAAAAATGGAGTTTTGTTAACTTGAATATAATGCAAAACATTAGAAATGATAAATATGACAAAAAAAATTATAAAAACGACTATTGTCTTCCATATTTTTCATTTTAATAAACCAATTGACCATTCTTTTAATAACATAATGATCATCTACACCGGTTCCCAAACGAACCAAATAATTAGCAGTATTTCGAGGCCAGTTGAATAACATTTTTAGGAAATGTGTTCTCATAGTATCAATTTTATTGCAATACAGTGGTGTCCAAATCTCGGATGACCAAAGTACGGAGTCCATCAGTGAACTAAAGAGTTCCAATTTTGTTTCCCAAGCATCCCACTTATTTCCCTATATTGTTGAAGCAATCTTTGATCATTTAATATATTCTTTTGCTGCAAACTATTTTTGAATCTACATCAATACAAATGAATATTTGACATAAAAATGTTTCACAATATATTCAAATATAGGATTGACTGAGTGGTAGCGCACTGGTTTAGCAACGCGGTGTTCCCGGGTTCGAGGCCAGCAGTTCTGCACTTAGATTTTCTTTTGCTAGGACCCTCTACACCACGAGATAATTTAAATATCCTGCAATACATCACGTGAGAGCCAAAATACCCAAAGAATGACCACAATAGAAGAATTAAAATTTGTATCCTCATGGACTAATTTTACGAAAAATACTTTTTATGAATGGAAATGTTTTGTATTTTTACTTTATGTAAAACATCTTTAAATTTCAATGTTTTTATAAAAAATATATTGAAACAAACAAAGTATAATCCCAAAAAATTATACAAATATTAAGTTTCTGAAAATGATTGGATAATTCGAAGTCGTATAAAAGTGGAGACTATGAATTGCATCAACTATGGTGATTATTAGCGCCCCCGAGAAAACACATTTTCTTTCTGTGGGGCCACGCGAACTGGGATGCGTACGAACAATCTGTGAAGCTTTTACAAGCACAACATCTTGCCCAGCAGTGCAGGGTGGAGCCTTAGGTGGCTTAAATTATTAAACCCAAAATAAATATTTATAAACAAATCTATATTTTCATAATTCTTATAATAAATTATATCGGATTCTATTGACTGTTTAGCAATATCCATTGTAGAGCTGCTTATTAGTTATTAGCTTAAAATAAATTACCTTAGGAACATAGTATTTTTTTTTTTTAAATTAATTTATATGAAAATCTTTTAGGCTTATTTATTTATTTATTTATTTTTAAAGCATCGCTTTATTTCTAATTAGATGGAAAGTGCATTATGAGTTTATTTATTTATTTTTAACCATCTTATTAGATAATTGCACTTATTCATTTTATTTTATGCTTATTCAGCTTAACGTGATAGGCACTTTATTTTATTTTTTCAGGTTTCAATTTATTTATTTCAAAATATTCCATTTATTATTTTTATGATTCGAAATGAAATTTCTAAATACAAATATATACGTATGTATAACCAATTAATACTCTTAAAACTTCTTCAAAACATTAAGCTTCTTTCAGGATTCTGCGACTAAAGTCGCACCTAGAGTGATAAAAGTTGCTATCAAAGTGATCCTAAATCTTTAGAGGTCCAGGAGGTCCATGAGTTTTAGAAAAAAAAAACTGACGTTCCATTATACATATATTGCAACAGGCTTATTCAGGAAATTGTTAATTATCCAGTAATGGTGTTTAAGAAAGTTATTTTACAATAGTTATTTAATGTATTAAATCAAAGAGATTACAAAGAATGACCATATCTTAAAGTTAACTGAAAAATATCAGAATAGATTAAATCTTTCGCCAACAACAAGGAAACTTCGGTTTCCTATAAATAAATAAAAAAAAAAAATCAAACTTTGAAACACAGGTTGATATTCGAAGATTTAGGATCATTTATAGTTTGCGTTGCATCACATCCAGTGGTGGGATTCATTCGATTTATGTCGGTTTGATAGTAGGGCTTCATTAAACTGTGAATAATATTTGGAGATTACATTCTCTTTATTGTAGTCAAATAAATTCACGTCCATTGTTGACAAAAAAACAAAAAAAAAAAAAGGAAATTTAAACACTGATAATTTAATAGTAGTTATAAATACAAGCTTTTTTAGATTACCGAGCTCACAGTCATGTGTTATTCGATGAAATTCTATGACATCCGCTAATCTTTTTGGCTCGTATTTCGTGCCCTTCTCTTTGGCAGTGTGCTTTTGCACCACCAGCATGTCTTCGGTACTGTATTTATTACCAGTTGAAAGAATTTTTTAAGTATGAAATTGAATACATATAATTATCTAGATTCTTTTTAGAAAAACTTCTTAAAATTTCTCAAAAGAGAGAGATTTCTCATAAAAACATGAAATGTATCAGATTATAAGAAAGTCCGGAAATACTCGTATTTTTTTCCGAATATTTTCACTTAATTTTTCTGAGAACAACTACTCTGTTAGTTTATCGGGCTCATCTCTTTATAAGAATTTTGAATCCCACTTCTAGTTGACGAACATGAATGGACAAACCACAGGAGGACGCTAATCTACAGGTAGCAATCTAGAAATTTCAGAAATCCTAGTTTATAGTTTCTGTTTATAATTCATATTGAAAAATATTCTCAAAGAAATTTTTTTTTTTTTTTTCTTTTTTTGCAACACAATCCATGAACACATTTCTGGATAATAAATAATAATAAATATTAAATTTTTTCGTATTTCAAACATAAAACAATAGAATAGTTTACTATTCTTTTAATATTGAAATCCCACCACTGAGCCAAATCTATTACACATTTTACAAGTTCTAATTAAGAAAAAAAAACCGTTTTATTACATAAAAAAAAAAAAAAGCCAACTGATCATAAAATAAAATTTAAATTAATTTTTATTCCCAATTTATTTTTAATTTTTTTTTTTTTTTAAACAAAAAAGAAAAAGTAAGCTATATGATATACTATTTTATTCATTATAAACATGTTAAATATCTGATTTCAGATTAATCGGTCACTGAACTCTAACTAAAAAGAAATTCACTCAAAAAAACCTCCGTAAGTTGCGTGCTTTTCCAATTTTTTTCAAATTAATTTTTATTTAATTTAATTTTTTTTTTTTTTTTTTTTGACATATGACTTTAACTAGACTTTTAAATTTTAATTCTTATTATTTCTTATATATATTTTTTTTTTCATTTTTTTTTTTTTTTTTTTTTCACTTCGAATATTTATATAACGAATTATTTAGTTTTTAAAATTATTTTTTTGGTGGGCTCTCTAACAGTTTTCTCTTTTAAATCTATTTTATCCTAATTAATTCTCTCTTACATTGAGCATATTGTAATTTTTAGAATTTTTTTTTTTTTTCACTTTAAATTAGTCTTTTTATCATTTTAATAATAAATTTTTTTAAATTAATTCATTCATTTTATTAGGAAGTTTTTTTTTTTTTTTTTTTTTGAGTGCATATAATAAGTGATACTTCTGGTAATGCGTTTAAAAAAAAGTTTATTTAATTTTTCTTCAATTAAATATTTGCTATATAATTATTAATTTTAGCATTAATATTTTTCTATTTATTTATTTTTTTTTTGTTTAATTATAGTATATAATTAGGGTTGCCATACGTTCTAAATTTTATTGACCCAAAAAATATAACGAAAACATAATATCCTAGGATTTGAAGATGTTGTTGATTTAAATCGTTTCGATTTTACCATACAATTCCACATAAATTATAGCATATTTTTTTTTTAAATCTTAATTTACTAATATAAAAAAAA
This sequence comes from Triatoma infestans, assembly GCA_011037195.1. Classification (NCBI taxonomy): domain Eukaryota; kingdom Metazoa; phylum Arthropoda; class Insecta; order Hemiptera; family Reduviidae; genus Triatoma; species Triatoma infestans. Next base: position 52,175 of record JAAEAF010004381.1, read on the forward strand.
AAACAAACAAACTTGTACTTGGTATCTTAAAATACGAAAAATAAACCCTCTAAAAGAATAGGCTAATTAAAACATCTTCAAATGAGCCAATTATAATTAAATTAATCTTGATTTTTTTCATTAATTTATAATCGAAAATTATTTTCAGTTAATTCGAATTATATACGTATATTATATGATCTGGTTTCATGGTTTAAAACTAATAATTTTTAAATTATTACTATGAATAAATTACATTGTTTTTAAGCCAATCGCACCCACATTGCAAGTTCAAACTACATAGATGATTAATTTTATTTCGTTTAATGATATCCTAAATATGATAAGTAAATTATGCAAACTTAACAATGCTATTCACTCACATATTATTTGTTTTGTTAATAACACAAATGAAATGTTATGACAATCTTGAAAATGATAACATGTTAATAGACGTTAAAATATAATTAAATAGAAGCATGCCGTCTATTATGTGTCCATATATACTATATATATATAGGCACCTGATATACAAATTCCAGGCGTAGAGAAGACAAATGGTTGTCATGATATTTGAATACGATCATGGGGCCAAGGTTCAGACGGCAGAGTGATAAACTTAGTTTTTTTTAATAATAACTGTCTGTTTTGAGTCTAAGCTTAGCTAATAACTTTCCAGATAGTTATGCAAAACAAAATTTATCCACCTTATTCTGGTTTCGCCCTCTACAATTTCAGATCTCAGAAGTGTCAATTTTGGAAGAGATACGATATACAATTTGAAAGAAAAAAAATAGTATGGCAACCCTAAATGTAATAAATAATTATTTTTTTTATTTTATTTTTTTCTAGTAGTTGAAATTTTATTTAAATTTATCCAATTTGTAAAAATGAAAAATTCCTTTGCACAAAACTTTAATTATAATTCCACTATTTTCTATTTTATTTTTTTATCTTTATTATTATTATTATTATTATTATTATTATTAATTTATATAAATATGAATTTTAAAAATAAAATAGATTGGGGTTAATTTTGTTTAATTGGCTTTTCTTTTTTTTCCTTCTTTTTTTTTATTTTATTAATTTTCTTTCGTTTAATCTAAAATATAAATTTAGTACGGACAATTTTAGCAACAGTCCTCTCATAAAATTTGAGGACTAATATTTTATTTAAAAAAAATGACATTCATTCATTCATTTCAATCAAAAACACACTATACCTTTTTTACCATTAATAATTAATTAAAAAAAAAAAAAACCTTCTGTATTTAATTTAAAAATATATATATATATATTACAATATTAAATAAAACAAATCCAGGTATGTTTTCAATTAAGTACATTTTTATTTTAATTGTTGTTTTATTTATTTATTCTCTTGTTTATCTTTTTAGAATAATTGCACGTTTTTTAATTTATTATTTTTTTTTAATTAATTTATTAATTTTTTTTTTTTTTTTTTATTTTATAAAAATTGTTATTATACTATTTATTTATTTTATATTATTTTAAATAATAATTTTACTTTTTAAAGGCATGTTATTACTACGAGCTCGGTGACTGGATTAACACTGTAAATTGATAATTAAATTCATAACATTAATAACTTCTTTTTTTTTTTTTTCTTTATTATATTATGAAGTGATCTGAAAAGTTGGCATGTTGTGGCATGTGTTTTGGAACGGTATTATTGAAATAATTTTTTTTTTTTTGTTTTATATATATATATCTACAAATTTAATAATTATATATTTACAAAGCATTAATTTATGTATATAATTTAAAGTTTTTTATTACCAGATATACATATATATATTTATTGAATTGATTGTTTTGATTATTATGTAAAAGATAAAAAAAAAATAATAATAATAAATGGATTTATTATCAAGCCGTTTTAAAAAAAAAAAATGAATTTTTACATCCTTTTTGCATGATTGGATTTATTAATTTTTATTAATATTGAAACAAAGGAAAACAAAAAAAAATAAAAAAGAAACATATATTTTAATTTAATGTCACAACAATTAGGCCTGATATTATGAAATTAGATTAATGATAAAAAAAAAAATGATATATTGAGGTGAATTCTATCATCCTGACTTTTAGTAACCAGGTTTTTTTTTTTCTAAGGAAATAAAAAACACAGGAAATTAAAAAATTAGTATTTCTTTGGAAGAATAATTAGCGATCCCACATAAAAGTTTGTTTTGTCAAAATCCACATCAAAAGCGCCACATTACGGAATTTTGTAAAAGTTTTCGCGATGTTTCTCTAAAAACCTGTTTCTTTTTTAAACTGGTATACTGATTAGAAACACTTTCCGGAATAATTAACATTGTACTGGTTGTAGGGGTAGCTGATTCTCTAGTGACCTTTAAGCATTGCGTAACGTTCCATTAGTTGTAGAATTTTTTTTTTTTAATTTAAGGCGCGTCAACATCTATGGTCATTGGCGTGCGGAACATTCTCAGTGCACTGCCGGCCTCCGGACAGTGTTCTCTCATTACAGACAACACTGTCCATCAACGGACAGTGAGCTGTTGAGGCTCCTAGGAAGAACAAAAATCTAAGGGTGGCACAGCTGGATCGAACCCGGGTCCTCCGCTTGGGAGTCCAGTACGCTAGCCACTTAGCTATTCCCTTGTAGAAGATATATTGACTTTCGTCAAATATTCCAAATTGAAGTTAGTAGAAAAATCATTTAGATTTGTGAGATTTTCAGGGAGATGAGGAAGTGGTGTGACGTGCTTCACGCTTTTTTTTTAAAAAAAAAATGAAAGAAAAGTCAAATAGCAGAAAATTCAATAGAAAGTCAAAGAATCGCTGTTGTCCATTTAATTAATACTTTACCAATTGACGATATGTAAAATTTAATGGGATTCGAATCATTAGAATTATTAAGATTCTTGGGAATCCAAAGAATCTAATTACTGCCTAACTAGGCCCCAAACTAAGGAGGGAATATTCCATATATATATAGAGAGAGCTTATAGAAGAACAGTTGGAGAACAATCATCGACACCAGTTAGTGAACATCATTCTACTTACTTTCTAATTCTTAACCAATTTGTCTCTCTCTTAATTATTCTCTCGCTCCCTTGTTCTCTAGTATTATTCAACAATTTAAAGTCCTCGCAGTTTGTATTTCTACTATTTTATTTTATTGTTTTCCTAAATTTATCTTTAAATCCCTTCCGCACAGCATATAAAAATGCGCGCAAAAGTCTTTTGATGAAAAACTGATAGTTTTTTTTTTTTTTTTTTTTTTCATTTAGATAGAAACAAATGTTCAACAGGCCTAAACTTAGTGAAATTAAATATATAAATTTAACAAATCTAATTGATTCATGCAAAATGGATGTATTATAATTATTATGATTAACTATTTTGTTTTTCTTCATTCACAAAGAAAATAAAATGATTCCAAGAATTGTCACAGTACTTTGTGATTGTTTTATATTTATTTCTGTGTACCTTATTTATTTCTTGATTGTTTTCAAACCATTATTTGATGGAAGGGTTTTGTTTTCAATTATTGTTTTAATTAAACATTTTCATTGAATTTTTTTTTTTTTTGATGTGCAATATAATAATTATTACATTTTTGAACAGAACTGGTCAGGATTCTATATGAATCCTATATAGAATAATTTATGATTTAATAAAATGAAAGGTAATTTTACTGTTTAATTAGCAAATAAAAGGTTTCACACCTGCATATTTACGATGATAATTTTGGAAAGAAATGTATTCTTATTGGACTATGTTTATTTATCTGCAAACGGAATTAGATTCAGTTTTATGTTAAGACGATTTTGCTCAATTTATTATTTATAATCTTTTTGTAATATTTAATAATGTAATAATATGTAATGATTGTTGTCAGTCAGCTAACTTACTTTTGAGGGAATCTAGCTGAAATAATTTAAGAACTGAAATAGATTTTCGAACTTAATCATGATAGTATACAATTTTTTTTTTTTTTGTATTTCACTCTAACACCTGGTAAGAGGAAGTGTGAGATCGCGTCAGATTTTCGAAATTGCGTTTTTCACCGGAAATATATGTTTTGAGGATCACTGAGTAAAAGGATGTTTTTGTAGCGAAAGGTTTCTGTGTATGTGAACCAAATAACTCCAAAAAAAAAAAATACTCGCAGAAAGCTGATTACTAAAGTTTCGGATGAAAACGCATCAACCGAAAGTGGATGACTTTATTGAAAGTTTCTTTTTTTTCTTTCAGTTCGTCAGGTTTTTCTTTAAATGTTGTAAATATATTAATTTTATTTGAAACGTTTTTCCAGGAAAATTGCAAATTGAGAGTGGAGCAATTTGTTAGGCTTTCTTCGAAAGTGCCAAATTTGTATAATACAGTCCTAACATTTATACATTATTAAAGTACAATCACAACACTGCTGGAATCCTAAATTTGTATAAAATCGTTTACCCGTTAGTGCAAATTTATAGGACAGGTATTTGATTTTTTTACTTTTGTTTTACTTTCTCTTACTCCTAATAAGAGGAAATATTGTAATCGTGTCAAATTTTCGATATCGACTTCTCACCGGAAATATCCATTTTGAGGTCCCCTGAGTCCAAAAATAAAAGGTTTTTATCAAATGGTCTGTGTATCTAAACAGCATGGCTAAAAAACGAAAAAAGCTTTTTTTTTGGGATTTTTTTAAGGTGCACAACAGGCTATGGTCCTTTGCACCTGTTTCTAATTTGTAAGCACTCATCCGGGATGCATATCCATACCCACTAATCTTACAATTTCTACAGCAAACCCACAACCTAGATCTAATCATATCCCTCTACTCCCTTATATCGCTTATAAAATAAATACCTATACACAAGACACCAGCAAACAACTAAACACATACATATGTACAGCGAGTTTCACAACAAATAAAATAGATGAACCTCCCTAAGATATTCGAAAGTCTTATTGATATTGTCCTCATTGTCTCCTAATACATCTGTAAGACTGGTTGGTAAATTTACTTTTCCCCGCGCGTTTACATATTTCGAACATTCCAATAGAATATGCGGTACCGTTAATGTCGTATTGCAAACGCTGGATACCGGCTGAGGTTCTCTTCGGAATATGTGGTTGTGTGTCACCATGGTGTGACCTAGTCATTCTCGCTAGGACAACTTCTTCTCGCCGAGATTTTCGATTTGACGTTGACCATTTCTTTGTGGTACCTTTGATATTCCTTAGTTTATTTGACAGCTGCACTGATTGCCATTCCTTTTCCCAGTTGGAAAGATTCTGCCTTTTTAGAAAAGCTTTCCAACCGACTGCAAGGATACGTTCGTCTCTACAATTCATTGATGCCGCTTCTTCAGCAGCTTTGTCGGCAGACTCGTTATCTCTTATTCCCACATGTCCGGAAATCCAAATAAACGAGACTTCTCTTGTTATTTCTACGAAAAAATCGTAGAAAGTTCAAACTTGATATTCCGTTTAGGTATCACCATGGATCTGACAGTATGTTATCTGTCAAAATTTCTCAACCGGAAGTACCAATTTACTAACTGTTTTGTTTCACTTTTTTGCAATTTTCTTGAAAATGGCTCCAACGATTTTCTTTAAACTTGTTATATCAACTACACATACAAAGATCTACAATTTTTATATGAAACTTTTCTGTGGAAAAATTCATTTAAGGGCACTTTTGGGGAGGAATGGAGTTAGATTTTTCTCTAAATTGCTATTTCAGTTTATTATACAATTCTGGTTATCTAAATAATATTAATTAGAATTAAATGTGACGATGAAATTCCATGTTTGAAAAAAAAACGGATGACCGGAAATGCGTCTTTACTGAAATGTATGTTTCAGTTTTCTGCTATTTTCTCAAAAACGGCTCCAACGATTTTCATTAAAGTAGTTGTGTGAATTATACATAGAAAGAGCTACAACTTTTATTTGCAATATTTCTCCTGGTAAAGTCATTTAAGGGGACTTTTGGTGGAGGTGTGGGGTTATGTTTTTCTCTAAAGTGCTACCATAGTTGATTATACAATTCTACCATCCAAACAAAATTAATTATAAATAAATAGATGGCCAAAATTCCGAGTTTCAAGAACTTTTTTAAGGGGCACCACCCGTTATAAAAATAATAATTCTTCTAAATCTGCTTAGTAATCAGACATTGGTACTACAAATGTTGATGGATCAGGTATATCTGCTTGATAATATTTAGTGCATATGGAAATATTCATCATCAGGTATTACAGTAGTATTAAAACTATGTACCAATGCCTCATATAATCCAATAGGATGTACATTCTTATTAAAATTGGTAATAAAATCATTCATCAGGTATTCCCACATGGTACGATATATTCTCGAATTAAATGTGGAAATGGATCCCGATTACATGTTACAAGGACTGGTGTCTTAGTAACTAAATTATACGATTAATACTTTATGTTTCCTAGTGTATCATTACCAGCAAACAACAGTTTAAACATTTCCAAACTAGCGGGTTCTACATTTGGTTCGTCAAATATTAAGAGATTCCTTTGTGGGCAATCCTGTAATGGAAACTGTGAGTCATCATCATCATCATCATCATCAGTGGCACTACAACCCTGTTAGTTGGGTCTTGGCCTCCTCGATCTTATTCCGCCAGTCGTCTCTCTCTCTCTTGCAGCCGCCATCCAGTTCCTAGTACGCAGTAGCTGCCTGGCATCCTGCGTCACGCTATCCAACCACCTCAGTTTCGGTCTCCCAATCCTCCTCTTGTGGTCAGACGCTTCCTGTAAAAGCTTGTATGGAATTTCTTCCTGCCCCAATCTCGCAACATGTCCAGCCCATCTAAGCCTGTTCAGCTTTATCCAGGCTACAATATTCGGCTCCTTCATCAGAGCATACTGCTCCCTGTTTTTTCTACGACGCCAAGTCGTGTTCTCACGTATTGGGCCGAAGATTTTTCGCAGTATTTTCCTTTCGAAAATTAACAGGCGCTGTTCATCTGTTTTTGTGATGGTCCACGTTTCGGAGGCAAATACCAGGACAGGGCGAATAAGAGTTTTATAAATTCTTAACTTGGTTGCCCTGTCCAACATCTTACTTCTCATATGCATATTGAGACCAAAATAACACTTGTTGGCGGATATAATCCTCCTGCTGATCTCATTTGAAACATTATTGCCAGCAGTTACTAAAGATCCCAGGTCGACTTTCTCAAAGCAATAGCTGCCAACTTTCAAAGGGTCTTCAAACGTTTCATCATTTGTGAGAAATTTTGTTTTACTCTCGTTTATTAGAAGGCCCATGCATCTGCCAGCTTTTTCTATTTCAATGAAAGCACTTCTCACAGCATCGGCAGATCTTCCCATGATGTCTATGTCATCAGCATACGCCAGGAGTTCTACGGATTTATGGAAAATAGTTCCGGTGGTTTGTATTCCGGATTTTCTAATAACCCACTCTAAAGCCAGGTTGAACAATAAGCAAGCTAACGCATCACCCTGCTGTGGAAACTGTGAGTAGCGATTAGTATTCGCTGTAAACCCACAATTTAACATTAGTTTGGATAAACAGACGGAAAAGTATGTTTTAGTCTCCAGTAAACCGGAAGTGCGTTTTTACTGAACATTTTTTTTTTTTTTCAGTTTTCGACGAACTAGGACGAATTTCATTAAATCTGATGCACTAACTATAAAATTTGTGAAAACTGGAATAAGAGAAAGTTGTGTGAATGTTTCACACCAGATTTTTTTTTTTTTAATTTTCTCGTAAACGGAAGTGATATTCTTAAAACTTGAAATGCTGGCTGCACAGGTGTCTTTTATTTAGAACATTAAAAAAAAAAAAAAAAATTCTAACGGTATCTGTCATACGACAGTTGCAAATATGCGTAAAATATGTTGTTTACGTTTTTCAGCAAGTGAAATGGATGTTTCACTAGATTGTATTTTGTTTATTAGCGACAAAAAAATTACAAATAAAATAAACTAGTAACCAAATTATTATATAAAATGAAGTGTTAAATATAAATAGTAAATGTTTTGAATTAAACCAGCGGTTTCTATATATATATATATATATGTATATTTCTTTTTTAATGTATATTTTGCTAAAGTAAGTGTTGGTAAACCTGTTGGTAATTCTTTTTACGGTTAAATTCATTACAGTGAAATAACCACAGCGGTAGGTTGCGACCGATTAACGCCTCTTTGAAGAGGGTATAAGAAAGAAGAAAGGGTTCTTCTCTCTCCTCTTACTCACTTTCGCTCTCTCTCTCTAATCACTCTCTTTCCTTTACTCTCTCTCACTTTCCGAGCGTTACAAGTATTACATAGAGGGAGTGACTGGATGGGTGTGATGTGGAAGGGAATTAAGTAACACTTTTTAACCGAGGACTTTCGCCCTATAAAAGAAATTAATAACATGGTATTGCGTTATTCTCTGGATAGAAAGACGAGGAGAATATGATGGTGTAGATGAGGCAGGGTTGATTATGGCGGGGCGAAAGATACAATGTGGGCGGGCTTTCAACCCTTTATATATATAGAGAGATATATATATATATATACATCCTAAGTCTTTACCCTAACAACGACTATACCAGAAGTCTCTAGAACTATGGAGATGGTGGAAGTTTTAGTAGAGGCGTGTGAAAGAGAGAGTTTTGGCTCTCTTTGGTTTGTTTGTATGTGTGTTTATCTAAAAGAAAACACACTGCTTTTGGCGGTGCTGGCGGTTGAGTTGTTAGCGCTGCTCACTTATTACAAAACCACCCCTCAGTCTTCTATAAGGCTTGCTCGCGCCATCAACTCTTTTCTTCTTGCCCTCTCACTCTCTCTATTTCTCTTTCTAAGTCTTGGTTTCTCCGTTCACTAAACACTCTGTCCTGTTTTTCCCACTTTTCCTTCCTTCTTCAGTGCTTTTTGCCACTTGCCTCCAACGCTGCTTGTCTCCGGCCGCTTCTTTCATAGCCAGCCAACTTCCATACAAACATACACTCACACAATGAAATCAAAAGTAACCGGGCTAAAAAAGAAAAAAGGAAGGGGGTTGCACTACGAAGGATCAAGCTAAAAAAAGGATGAAGAGAAGAGGTTTTGCTATACCCTTTTCCTTGCAAACCTTCTTCTATCCACAATTCTTCTACATCTCTCATCTACGGATATAGTCAAAATGGAATAAGCGTTTTTTTGTTTTTTTTTTATTCGGGGGAGCGAAAACGGGAAAAGAAAGTGGGAAAATAAAGATTGAAGCGGGTACTAGTTTGTAACAATTTCTTGAGAAGGAGACCTCGCGCCTTATAACCGTATCCCTTTGAAGCTGTATTCCTTCCTCCCAGTTCAAAGCCTATTTCTGTTCATTATGCTCGTTCTCACCCTAAGTTTCAGAAGAAATATGAACGATTTTTTTTGTAATCAATTTTTTTTTTTTTCGGTTAAAAAAAAATTACATTACCACACCCAAACTCCGCCCCACCACTGTAGTATGTAAATCATAAAATAGAAAACTAAATTTAAAATTTATATCGTTGTATTTTTGAGTTAAAAAGAATTTTTTTAAATGATTCTTTCCCTTACATACTCAAATTTCTTATTTCTAAAAACAGAGTGTCGCAAACCTTTTATTTATAAGCGAAAAGTAATATTCAATCTTTATTTTGTAACCCCTTTATTTTGTCTGAAATTTACAAATAATGTAGCGTTAAACTCATTTTATAGGTACTCTGAAATGGAATATTCCCCGGGCGTAATACATATTACTTTCTCTTACGCCTAGTAAGAGGAAATATTGTAATCGTGTCAAATTTTCGATATCGAGTTTTCACCGGAAATAACCGTTTTGAGGCCCCCTGAGTCCAAAAAAGTGGTTTTTAGCCATTGGTCTGTGTGTGTGTGTGTGTGAGAGAGTGTGGGACCAAAACGAAAAAAAAAACAAACGAAGAATGTTCAAACTTAATATTTCGTTAAAGTGCTACCAGGAGACCTGTGAAATAAGCTTTTCGTAAAAATCGGAAATGCCACTTTTTTGATTGGTATTTTTCCAGTTTTTCGTGTTTTTCCCCCCAAGAAACGGCCTCAACAATTTTCTATAAACTTTATATATCAATTGCACATTCATATATAGGGGCTACAAATTTTATTTGAAACATTTCTCCGGGAAAGTTCATTTAAAGGTACTTTTGGCGAATGGGTGAGGTTAGGATTTTTTCTTTAAAGGGCGATTTCTATATGATTTTGTTCTTCATTTAACGTGCAGTTCTATTATTTAAATAATATTATGGATAAATAAACCTTTAGTGTAAATTTTTAGATAAATGATTCTATCAGAACTGTCCTAAGCTGTCCTCCAAAGTTTCATTAAACGGTTCCTGCCAGGATTTTTATATTCGAAATTTTGATTACGTTGTGCTTATGATAATTTATTTAAACACTAGATATTGTGCTAGCTTCATATAAAGGATCTTTTGAAATCTCCTTAAAGACAGTTACCGGGATTCCATCTTCTATACTTTCAACTGTGATAAATTTAATACCAATACCCTCTCAGACTGTCTTATTTCTTGTGATATATTACATTATCAAGTTGTGAAGATGCACCACGTTTTACTCCTCACATAGATCAAAAAACTTTTTCAATGAGCTTTCAATAAATCATATATCACATTATTCACCCTCTATTTGTGACTATTCAGCTAGCCTAGTGTAAATCCTGTTCTTGACTGCATTTTTTTTTTTTTTATTTATACGGCAGTTACAATCTGTTATCTTTTATTATAATTTTACCAATGTAATAATGTTTTAGCATTTGTTATCGACTATTTGTAATTGTTGATAAATCTCAGTTATGACCAATAATAGTTATTGTTAGTTTTGGAAAAAATTAGGGACTGCAGTCAAGAATAAAATATTTCTTTGATTAGTATTTTAACCGCTTTATGCCGCTGTTTCTAGAAAATCTGATTTTTTCCTTTCTTTCTGGCTTTCTTCATAATCAGCGGCAAGATATGTTATTTTTCTCCTTGCCGCATCCCCTCCATTCTTTATTGACTGGTTTCTTTTGAGTGAATTGTTCGTATTCATGGTCGCAAATTCTATCCTATAGAGAAAGAAGGTGAACTAATTAAATGCAACTTCAGATGTTTACTTAGAATTTTGCAGAAACAGTTAAATATATCTGAGAAAGGCTGGGGCTTCAAGATTAGATTCGATTAGATTCTAACGGCGGGATTGGCTCTTCAGCCTGCGCCACCGCGAAACCCCATGGATCTATTGTGGCACCCCCCTAGTTGGAGGCTCTTCCCCGATCCTGTCCTTTGTCGGACTGTGAAGTTGGGGGGCTCCCAGGTGGTCAATTAGGGCACCTGCCATCTGAGTACCCTCTCGAGTCCTGCTTGCCTTGAAAGACTTATAGGTCCGAGAGGGGGCCCTGGCTGAGGCTTGTTGGCACCAGCTTCTCTTTACCAAATAGGCGGTACCTTAGCCATACCAGCCCCTCGCACTGACATACCACGTGCAGCGCCATCTCCTCTTCTTCCTGACAAAACCTACACAGGCTATCCGTTGCCAGGCCCATGCGATGCATGTGCTTGTTAAGTCTACAATGAGAACGCCAACTGCTATCCTTATGGCCACCCGGCCTAATTGGAGTAATTCCGCAGTTAGCTTGGGTGAGTGGCTATGAATAAACGTTTTCGCCTGCCTCTGGCCTGGAGTTTTGACCCACCATTCCCTTGATCGGTCCTGCATCCATGTCTTGATGGATGCACTCCTGAGGCATCTTGAGACGCCACAGAACGGCTCCAGCCCGATCAGTGCTCTGATTGAACCCTCCCCGGCCAGACGGTCCGCCTCGTCATTGCCTCTACAACCCGAATGCCCAGGTACCCAAACCAGGAAGACCTTATTATGGCTACTAATTTCCCGGAGTGCACCTAGGCAATCCCATACCAGCCTTGAGCTGATCTCCCACGAGTCAATTTCCCGCAGAGCAGCCTGGCTATCCGAATGAATGACGACTCCTGGAGTTGTACACTCCCCGTCTTCTTATTTCGGCGGCGCAGATGGTAATCGCGACTAGCTCTGCCTGAAAAACCGTGGCTAGTCTTCCCAGGCTCATTGAGATATTACATCTCGGGTGAGCCCCGTACACGCCGGCTCCCACTCCATCTTCCATCTTAGACCCTTCCGTGTACCACATAGATTCGCCTGTAATTGGTGGCCCGTTCTCCCATATTCCTCTATCTAATATCAAGACTTTGAAGGGTTTTTGGAAGACGTATGTAGGTGTCATTATATCCGAAAGCAGACCCTGGGGCTTCAAAGTCTTGGCTACTCAATGTTTGTCGCGTGTATTTTGTGAGTGATGGGGTTTAGACGAGCTAAATGGATATCCACTGGATGTCAAGATTATTGAAGAAGTAGCTGTCCATTTTTCTCTTCAGTATCTATTTATACTAATTAATCTATTCTTGTGCTTATTGCTCTATTTTCTTTTTTTTTGTCTATTCCTGCGCTGTTTTTTTTTTAACTTCTTTAGTAGAGTGACTATTATGTCTGGAGATGTTTCAGTGAATTCTTGCAAGTCCAGTACTTGCGCCCACCTTATATGATGAATGTAGAATGGTAGAGAATTGTGGGTTTTGAATTGCTTTGACTATGTCAAAACTATACTTGAGTTTCAAAGACTTTATCACTTATGGCCGATATAGAGCATTCGCCTTTCTTCAACTTTGTTTTTAAATATTCTTACTATCAACAATGTGGGCACTACCATAAATTTCGATAATGCTTCCCTAATATATTTGAATAGATATGCCCAATCTAAAAATTTATAACCATCTTCTTTCCATCTATTTAACACTATTTTTCCAGAATATACCCCGTAGCGATAGAGCTTACAAGAAAATGTCCCTTGAACATAAATTGCACATAAACTGAATTTAGTACAATTGTCATTTATATATATATTTTTATAATATTAAGCATTAATATTCAGTTAAGATAAGAGCAGACCAAAGTGCTAGGGAAATCATGCTATCTAGCTTTTGTATTCCTTACAATATCTCCCTTAGGAGTAATCCTTGACAATGTACATAAATTACTAAACAAATTTTTTTTTTTTTTATTCAATGCGTTTTTTATTTCTATATATTTCTATCATGGGATTAATAACAAGATATGAAGAAAATGTGTAAATAGATAATATTTACATTAACAATATACACATGAATATATACAATATGAATATAAAGAAGTAATAAAGAAGTATAAAGAAGTAGATTGTTAGATAGATAGATAGATAGATAGATAGATAGATAGATAGATACTCGATTAGATAGTAGATAGTAGTCAGATAGATAGAAGGTAGATAGATAGATATAGATAGATAGATAGATGAGATGATAGATAGAAGATAGATAGATAGATAGATAGATAGATAAAGATAGATGATAGAAAGATCGATGATAGATAGATAGATAGATAATAGATAGATAGATAGATAGATAGATAGATAGATAGATAAATAGATAGATAAATAGATAGATAGATAGATAGATATATAGAAAGATAGATAGATAGATAGATAAATAGTTAGATAGATAGATAAATAGATAGATAGATAGATAGATAGATCGAACGATAGATAGATAGATCGATCGATAGACACATAGATCGAATTATATTATACCCTTCTTATAAATTGTTTATTTAAGAACGTTGGCGTTAAGGCCTTAGCCTTAGCCTTAATTTTGGGGTAAGAAGAAAAAACCTGCAAGAAAATATGAGATAATATGCTTCAACCATTTATGTCTATAATGAATAGAATGATAATAGGATGGCTATTTATCGCGGGAGATTGTCAACAGTAGATTGGAATCTAGAGTTTCAGTAGACGATTTTTGATGAAATAATGTAAGATGTGTTATGGTAAGTCAGTTGCAAGTCTCAGGAATTTTATTTGGGTTATCTGGAGTTTCTTAACGTTACTGTTATTCAGACTCCAGACTAAAGAAGCATAGAGTAACATCGATTGTACAGTACTGACGTTGTACAGTAGGAGTTTTTTTTTTTTTTTTTGTTTAATAATTTTGTAGTCGCATGAGATTAACGGGAAAAATAGTCTCTTATAGTCATACAAGGTTATGCCGAGTTACTTGATATTGTTATTCCTAGGAATCAAAGTATTATTGTATTTAATTGTCTGTTGATTGTAGGTTTAGTAATAATCAGTATGACTTTAACTTTGGTCATTATTTATTTTATTTTCCATTTTTAGTGCATTAGTTTGTCTATTTCAGATGTTAGTAATAGTGACAATTTCCCCATGATGTAGTGAACAAAGTAGCATAATCCCTACGTATAGGGATAGGTCGATATGAGGGCCATAGAATTCCAACCTTGAGATACGCTTTCTCCTCCTATTGGCAAAAAATTAATATCGGGCAACAATTTGATTATTGATGGAATTATAGAAAAAGATAAATAAAATTATTATTCAAATTGCAATTTTGAATAACCATATTTTATTGATACCTTACTAAACAAACAAAAAAAAATTAATAGTTAACAAGGATTTTTGCAAGGATTCATTGCAAAATTTTTTGATTCCTTTTTTTTTTTTGACGATAAATAGAGAATCAGTTTTTCATTCCCTCGAGATATGTAGAAAAATAAAACAAAACAAAAAAAAATCATAATTTTAGTATGAAGAGAATAAATGGAAAGTGCTGTTACCATACCCAAGTCTAGCTCCCAGTTCCACTCATCATACTTTGCTATAGAAGCGCACCCCCCAATAGCAGTCGACAGAGAGTTGGTACTACTTGGAATGAAATGCTGTGAAATGAGCCCGAGCGTGATTTTACCCTTTACTTATATATATATATATAAATGTGTGTGTGTGTATGAGAGAATGTGTGTGCAAACATATACGCTCTCCGCATACACAAACACAGAGGCTGTTTGTCTGTAAACCGGGAGAGGAACACTCCCAACTCATATACCACACTTCTGTTACCCCTCCCCCGCCAGCCATAGAATTCTAGCATGAAGCACAGCTGCGGCACTGCACGTAGTATTATGTCTGTGTATGTGTGTTTTCTGGGAGAAGAAGTGGTAAAGTGGTTGGGGTAAATATTTATAGAATATTCAGAACAGCGTTCACCCTTCCAAAATGTACAGACAGCATGGGGTAGCTCTGCGGTGTTGGGTTGTGCGCGCGCTTTGGTAGGTGAGCTTGTTCAGAGATGGAGAGAGTGAGTGTTGTGTATGTGTGAGAGACAGAGAGAGAGTGATAGAACAGTGTGAGTGAAAGGTCGGTATATCTCAGCGAGTGGTTGATATGTTTGTATGCGTGTATTTTAGTGTTGTGAGTATGGTTGTATTCCACATGATTGCCTCTATCAATATTATATTGCATTTCCACACAGGAACTGTGCATTTGTGTTATGCGTATGTGTGTGTTTAGGTCTGTGAGACGATGAAGGCTTCAGTGTGAGAGGTGATGTAGTAGATTCAAATGTGGACCAACCTATTGCTCTTCTTAAGTTCTACGTTGAGGTATAACAACTTCTTGTCAAATTCTTGGCTCCCTCTCTGCCTATCACACACACAACCACCAGTAGAGTAGTAAGAAAGTCTAATTGGCCTGGTCTGTCTATTTCCAAGATTACAGGCAGATCACCAGCCAAATTATCCAACGTAGTTAGGTTACCTTAAAGAAATAAGTCAAGCAATCGTACACAAGATCTAACCAACAAGATAGATTAATACTAAATCTGCTTTCAGGGAATAAATATCTATAAATTCTCTGAGAACTTTGGAATTATAATAAGAAAAATTCGTATGAGTGTTTCACGCCATTTTTTCTCCCCCAGAGAAAATTAAAGTTCATAGAATGTGTGTTTAAGCGATTAATTCATTCAGTAAAGGTAAAACACACTTATCTGGAAGAATCTCTTCAGAAAGTTTTAGATATATTTGATAACATTTTCGATGACGCTTAGAGGTTTTTTTTTTCGGGAGGCCTTTGTAATAATCCATGCATTTTTCCAGACTTAATAGCAATAGAGAAACGCGTAATTGTAAAAAGGAAAATAAAATAGTTGCTGCCACATCGGGTTACTCCAGCCCACAGCTTGCAAAACCATTGTACCTAGAGAGTACCAATATCATGTTCTTCTGAAACATTAAAAAAAAAAAGGCGTAATCTCAACGAAGAAAAATAGCTGAAACTTTTGATAGATATGCGTATATTGTTAAACCACAACTGAAGAAAAAGAGGTACTTACCTCCTTGGGCATGCACTTGCACGTTTATTATACGGTAGTGTTGGTGAGTTGGGGATGAAAGGGAAAACCGTATCTTATGAAATATGGAAATTCCAGCTTCTGGAATTGATACCGTTATAGATAACTGCTAAGTTGTTTTTGTCCGGTCTATAATATTTTTTATTTTTTTTCTTGTTAGTGTTAGTGGTGAGAACAGGCAAATTATCAAAATCAAATTGATGGTTGAAGTTCGTATGATGCTTAGGGAGGACAGTTAGTCATGCAATGATTTTTTGTTTTTGCAGTCGTGTTCATTTTTTTTTTTTTAAATGTCTTATGTATGTGACTGGGCATTTTTTACAGTCGATTTTGTAAATTAAGTCTGAAAGTAAAGTTACAGATGTTGCATCTTTAAGCTCAACAAAAATTTTCTGACAAGTACTGGAACTTTTGTGTGCAAGAAAAATGAGGCAATCAATTTTTCTATATGTAGGAAAAGTGTGTTTATTTCAACCATTCATTGTTATTATTTTTAATTCTAACCAAAACTGTGAAAATCAATTGCTACATAAATAAATAAATTAACCGACCGACAGAAATAGGGGTTAATTTGCTAGAGATTATCTATGGGTCTATCCTAAAGACTACTTACCCCACTAAAGGATCAATTTCACAATAGTTTACTGTTAATTAATATTGATAGTTAACGAACGATATTGGCAGTAAGATAAATTTAATTTAAAAAAAAAAAAATCGTTTTGAGAGTATAATCACATGTTTACAGACGTCTTGTCATTGTTTTGTTTTGAACATATTTATTAGCATTTCATGAAGGATATTGTTAATTTTGGAAGGAAAGTTTCTTTAAAAAAAAAAAAAAAATCAAGTTTCCATTTTATGAGATAATTATTTCCATTTGGTGGATGGTTAAAAATAATTTCACCATTTGAACTTTTTAATTTAAACTTGATATTTTTTTGTAAATGGCATTTCAATTACCAAAAAAGTAAAATAAGTATATTTCTCATTTTCTTCTCAAAAATAAAACAGGAGAAAGTAAATTAGTACAATCCATTTCAATTTAAAGTCAGTTATTTATTATAAAGTTGTTTTTATGTTATTTTAAGTTAAAAAGCAGGTTAAATTGGATTTAAGTAGAACTTCTCAAAAAATAAAAATAAAAACTTATTCTTTTAATTAAATAACTTTTTTTATTCCATTTTCTTTCTTGTTTTTGGTTTTCAATACAAAAGAGAAGACAAAATAATTTAAACTAACTACTTATTTAATTTTCCTTTTTCTTTTTCTTTTTTTTTTCTGAAAGAAAACAAGGAAAAAGTTTTTTATAATATCAGTTCTTGGAAGTTTTTGAGCCTGGTATTAATCGTTTAAGAATATTGATAAAGTGTAGAAATTTTCTTTTATCATAATAGTTTTGATGTTTTATTTTCTGATTGAAAAAAATAATTCTTTTAAATTAATTAATATTGAAATTCTAATTTTTCAATTTTTTAATTGAAATCTTTTTGTAATTTTTGTAAATAACAATTGAATTATTAAGAAAAAAAAAAAATGAAATAATTTTATTTCTCTTTATATCTAAATATTTTCCAATAATTTCTAGATTTTAATTCTGTTAATCATAAATTCACAATACACAACGGGAAAGGATTAGCTCAGTGGTAGCGCGCTGGACTAGCAACGCGGAGATCACGGGTTCGAATCCAGCCGTGCTACCCTTAGATTTTCTCTTCCTAGGAGCCCCTACAGCTCACTCTCCGGTGATGGACAGTGTTGTCTACGGTAACGGGGAACACTGAGAAGACTCCGGGCGCAAATGACTACAGATGTTGAGACGCCTTAAAATAAAAAAAAATAAAATGAAAAACCATACACATAGCCGTCTTGCATGCTGGCGATCATTAGGGCCAATCTGCACCTTGCTAACAGCCGCTCCGAACAGTCCAATCGTAGATTTATTGAACCAGGTCCGTAGTTTCTTCAGCCGTAAAATACTTCTTCTTTCTCGTCCCAGCTTGCCATCCATCTACCCTTGGTCAATAAGGAGCTTATATCTTTGACTATGACGCATGCTATGTCCTAAGTCTTTTAATATTCTAATTTTAATTATCTTTAGGAGTACTCTATATTTATACATTCTTGTAAGAACCCTGGTTAATGACATATATGGGAACAGTCGGGTTAACTGTATCACAAACATAAACACTAGTAGTGAAGAAAACACTAATTACTACTAGAGAATACAGATAATAATCGCTCCCATCGCCACCATGTTGTGTTTTTCCTTGATTGAACCTTGCGTGCGGGTTCAGCTGGTACCGTCGCAGGGGCCTCTTGAGTATATACCACCCGAACAGTTGAAGTTCGGAGAAGCGGTGGCTCGCTGAGAGGTGTTTTCTGGTTTACGTTCCGAAGGCGCCTAGTAGTTGAGGTAGTGGCACCTACCTATTGACCATTAAGAGATGGCGTTACAGGGGTGGTGGTACCTATTGACCACTAACAGATGGCGCAACAACATGTAATTTTCCAGGAGATTCTTAGAATATGTCGGAATAGCCGTAATTTCAAATGACCCCAGTCTCTTACAGGAGGCTTCTGTGAAGGTGCACGACTCAGCTATGTAAATTAGCACTGCAAATATAAAACATTTAAGGAGCCTGATTTTTTTTTTTTTTTTATATCTAATGTCAGGTCGTGGCCAGTAAATAATTACTTTTCTTGCTTTTCCTACGCGACATTTTATCCTAGAATTATGTTACTGCATTTGTTGTAAAGTTTTTCACAGCAGATTTGTAAAGACCAGCAGTTTTTTTTTTTTTTGAACTTTTTTATGCAAGTTGAACAGGTCATTTTTAATTTCTGGCGTTTCTATCTTCTCATATTGTGCTTTAATCCAGTTTACTTTTGCAGTTTCTTATCTCATTTCTTTACCTTATTTTTTGTCGCTAGATATATTTATACACACAGAGTTTTCTTAGCTTTTATTCTTTCAACCATTAAATGTAGTATATATCGTGTCATCCATGTTTTCTTTGTATAAGATATGTATCACCTATTTCTTTGAAATCTTTATTCATTTGCTCCACTATCTTTTCTGTACTATCATTTGTTTCTTCAATATTATTTTTCGTTTATCATTTTCCGTTATTATTATTACTTTCAAGGTTCCCTCTTTTAGTTTTCTCAAGCCTAGCATATATAATTTGATTTGTTAACGACTCTTTTAAACCTAAATCTAAACTTCCAGATTAGTGCATGATGGTCGTCAGGAGAGGTCTTTAAGTATTTTTTTTTTTTAAGTATATAATCGACCTGATTCATTACAATTGACTAATGATTATATATATATTATATATATATATAATATGAATTATTATTAATTATTTTGTCAAAATTACGAGTTTGGAGAAAATCAGAGTTGACCGGAAGTCAACCGGACTGTTTATTTAACAGTTTTATAATTTTTTTTTTTCAGTTTTCTGTCATTTTCTCCATAAAGACACAAACGAGTTTTATTAAACTTATATTGTAATTCTATATACAGAGAACTATCTATCACTTTTGTGTGAAACTTTTTCGGAGAAAATGCATTTAAGGTTTTTAGAAGGGCGGGAGGGCAGGTAGGTTGTGCTTTTCTCAAAAAATCGTTTTATGAAGTTTAGATTCTATCATTCACATAAATTAAAAACAACATCGTAAGAATTACATGTTAGAAAAGTAAATAACTATGTAAATTGCAGTTAGAGAAAGTCTGCAATTGAGTGTTTCAGAACAGATTTTTAATGTTAGCAATTACAGCATTTATTAACTATCTCTATTTAATATTGTCTAATAAAAAAACTTACTGATTTAAATTTGCAAAATTTACTACTTGTTGTTCATGAAATGAGTTCAAACAAATAATATATTATTGTTCATAATATTTGTCTAAATTGAAAGCCTATATTATTCCATTATTCGCCAAAAAGGAATAATTAATTATATGTTAATTTATTCTTTAACAATATTGAAAATACTTTCAATATTCTCATATATTGAAAAATAATTCAGATAATATTTAATTATCTGAATTATTTTTAATATATGAGAATATTTTATAAAATTGATTAATGACAAAAATTTTATATAATAAAATAATCAACAATTTTTTTTTTATTTTTTTTTTAATTGATAAAAAAAAAATATTGATTATGTGTTACAGCTAACGCTAAACCGCTAACATTCGATGAAGTTTACAATCAATCCAGTCCCACCAACTGTACAGTCTATTGTGGAGGTTTGACGAATGGACTGTCGGAAGATTTGGTACAGAAGACATTTTCTCCATATGGCACTATACAAGAGATACGAGTCTTCAAGGATAAAGGATACGCGTTCATAAGGTAAGACATTTTTACATAATTTATCTAAAAATATATACTTCTTTTAAGTACAAAAATATCCATGAACTAAAATAATCCACTGGAATAAATACGTATGTATATTTGATGTTTTTTTTTTTTTTACACACACTCGCACAAAATAATGAAATTGGTTTAATTAAGCATTTTGTAAGAGCGGTTTGGAGAAGTGGTTATGAGCATGGACTTGTTAGTGGGAGGTTCCCAGTTCGAGTCCCGCGTATCACTGCCAAATTTTATATTCCTTTAAAAAATGTTAATTGTAAAATATGTGCTTCCATTCCGTTCACGACATCTAATTTGGTAGTTGGGCGTTAAGCCCTCCTGAATAAAATATGCATTACTTACTTTAAATCTCCAACTATCCTCACTAGGTCTTTTGCCAAAAAACCTTTGTTCCTATAGAGGTCCCTACCAGCAATTCAGACGGAGTTCATCTATTTGTTGACAGAATCCTAGTTATGGAGGTTTATGTGACAACTGCTCAGTTATCTTAAATTCTCTGGATCTTCTCTAATGCTGTCAAACATTTATTTTTGAGTTCTTGAGTCTCTTATAGAAGTCTTTTACACATTTATTTTTAATGGAGTCAGTCGAGTTCAGATATTTAACTAAGGACACCTTTGTACAAATTTCTCAATTTTCTCCTTGATGTTAGGTTAAGAGAGGGTTCGTTGATATCTATGATACATGTTGTTTTTCGCGTTTTGAAAGGCACATTGTTTCCAACCAGATATCAACGCACTCCCTAAGTTAAAAAGAGCTTAACCTAGTTAGGACCCAACAAAAACATATTTTTAAAACCAGTGTATCAGCTAAATTTGTTCTGTAAAAGTCTATGTTATTACACTGTTTTGACAAAAAACAGCCTGATGATGTGCGAACGCCCGAAACTGGTCGATGGACCACAAAAAGAAGCAGGCTATCACGGAAAATATCTCTGATGCTTTCCAGCTCTGCGAAACCAACTACAATAAATTATATCGTTTATCTTTGTTGTAATTATGTTTTTTGTTTTTTTTTCACGTGTTTCTATAACATTGAGCTATTCCCTTAATGTACAAGTCATAAAATAACTAGACTCAAATAACCTGTTCAAATAATAACAATATAAGAATTCTGACAAGGATAATAAATTTATATAAACCGTAGATGACAGATAACGTCCAGAGAACGGCGCAGCAATAATTCCACCATCAGCCTAACCTAACCTACAGTGACAATGATATAAGGTGTATGATTGTATAGACATTGATTTCCTTAATATTGTATTGTTATTATTATTATTTATTATTATTATATATTATTATTATTGTTATTATTATTATTATTGTTATTATTATTATTATTATTATTAAAGCAATAAATCCTTACACAGTGTTGGTTTACTAAATTTATAGTTTCTAACTTTATCATATTGTTAACATGGTGTAACATTTGTATTTAATGGGATTAAGGAAGTTTATTATGCTCTATAAATTGTTATTTAATTTATCATGTTTACTTTATAGAACTGTCGATTGCTTCAAAACATTTTTATTAGAAACGTTTGCGATATTTAATTTCTTTTATGATTAAATTAATTTATAATTACCAGATGTATTTTAATACAATTGAACATTTTTACTTTTATATATTATATTAGAGAGTGACAGAAACAATATTATTATACGTAAACGTTATAAGATTTGCTGAAGCAAACACAATTAGGTTTTTTTAACTAACCAAATAAAATTTAAATTAATTATTCAGAAACGTAACTTATGCTTCTTGGAAGCGTTGTTATATATATCTTATTCGATATGATTCTCTAATCTAATTAATAGATTTTAAAAAATTCTGCAAACTACCCTAACCGATTACAGTTGAAATAATAAGCTACTTGTTAAGATCAACAATTTTCTAAATACATGAAAATGTGTACTGACCCTTCTTAGTGAATCTTCTCAACATTTTCCGCAAACACAAACAAGAGGATTTTATTAATCTAATTTCATTCACAGTTTTTCGTAAAAATCTAGGGTCTGTGATACGGTTTGCTCTGAGATTGGCGATCTCATTCACTTCCTAGTTTGGTGTGCTGGTCGTAAAAATTTCTTTACAAAACGTAAATCTAAATGTAAATCATTTTTATATATGCTGATAATTTTTCTGGCCAATTAAGGCTTGTTAAAAGAACGCCTTTAATTAAAATTAATATATAAGAGGGGAGGAGGAACCAAACAGACCTCACTCAAGGGGTTCAAAACAAGGTTCTTAATGGATGTTAACTATTGATACAAGCGTATATGCAAGGCAAAGACTTCACAACTGGCCCGGAAGCCGCCAGAAATTACGAGATCCCTCAATATAATTCTCTTATTGAGTGCAATTCAGCTACCATTCGGAACAACCTCTTTCTAGTTAAGCTCTCGCATTGGTTTTGGATATGGAGAGGTATCTCTTCTTCAGTCAAGCAAAATCTGCGCTGACTACAAACGGCCAAACCCTGTAAGCTCTTATATTTCCTAAGACTATATCCGGTTAAAATACCTACGGTTTAAAAAGTGGCGTGTGTTTTTTTGTGGAAGTGCACTAATATTGAACGCTCTTGCTTTTGTACCGATAACCAAAGGTATTCCTCCAAACAGGACGCTGCGTAATTAGTACCCTCAATAACTATAAAGGGCTGATTTCATGACTGTCCTGGATATGAAAACCCTTTTTCCTTCTCGGTGAGTTCATTTGCTTTTTGTTGCCCCCCCCCCACATACGTTTGCTAAATCTGGCGCTCAGGAAGAATGAGCTTTTTGGAGGTGATCACTTCGCTGAGTGTTTGAATACAATACGTTATGCAGCTTAGAATAAACTTGATAAACATTGATGGCCTTTAGTCCAGCCTAGCATCTGCCTTATTTACTTTCTCTTACTCCTAGTA
>JAAEAF010004382.1:0-99038 GCA_011037195.1 Triatoma infestans
TAACGAATTTATAGATTTGTATATAAAGTCGGTTAAAGTACATCCAAGTAATTAACAGTTAACGAACACAAATTAAAAACTATGCTCAAATAATCGAAGCGAATATCTGAAAATAAAAATACAAAAAAGAGTTCTAATAAATTGTTTTGTCCAATAGTGACTTTTAATAATAGTGTGGGTAGGCGTCAAAAATATTGTAATCCCTACTTTATTCAATCTGAGGTAATTGTAGTTAGTGGGTATTGCAAAACAAAAAATATATAGGAAAAATTATTTAGAATTGTTGCGAACAGGGGTCAAGGGTTCTTTCATTATGTCGGAATATGAAACTGGTTGTTGTTTATTATATTATGCAATCTAGTCCGCCGGGGATTTGTGTATGTATGTATGTTACTGACTCGAGTTTCGATAGTACATATCAGTATTCTGATGTATTTGTCTTAGTTATTAATCCGGATCTACAGAGTGGCTCGATCTTTGGCTGTTTTAGTTTGCTCGCATAGCCTAGTTTCGCAACAATCTTCTTATACTATTATCATACGTATGTCGCAGGAGCTGTACTAAATCGAATTTTTCATTTAGCAATAAACCCGAGCACAGTTAAATTTGCTTTGTCATTATACTTCAAAAACAAAAATTGCACCTTTTGATTGTATTCAGCTTTTGCATCAGATCCCACAAACACTTGAAAATTTGTCTGTAGATGTCTTAGAATCTCTCTAAAATATTTTTTCCAATAAAAGGTTGCAAATAAAAGTGAGTGAGCATTCTAGCATTGCCTTATTTTAATATTATATATATATATATATTGTAGAATCGGTGTGGCGTCTTGGAATAATTAAATGAAAAAATCCTGAGGTCAAAGTCCCTGGAGGTAAATGTAATTTAAATTTAGAAACCCTGGTGGAAGGTTAAATCAGAATTGTGATTTTTTTCAGATACGTAACTTTTATTATTTATCTCTATTTCATAAGTTTAAAATTAAGCTTATGATGACTCATATTTAATTGCAATCCAAAATATATTACATTATTAAATTTAAAAGACTGACATAATGATATGGTAAATCCAAGCTGATGTCCGGAGGATGTCGACCATTTTAGGCTTTAAGTGGGGGGGACTTGTTCTCTTTGCAAAATGGCATCACAGGATCGTGAACCAGCCTGGCGGAGTTTTGTCTCCACGCTCATATGTTGAGGAAACTTTTCGAACTAGTCGAGGTTTCGCAGTGATGATATTAGAGCCCCAGTGTAGTTGTTTTGTGTAAGGAAATTGACTGCTTTGCCTTCGGGAATAGTTCCGCGTTCTTCCATTTTCTCACAACAATAAGCCGGCCTCCAGCCCAAAACTGTCAAGGCATGTGAGATGAAATAATGACTATGTGTTAGGATAGATGGAATTGTATAAGTAAGGAAAGATGGACGTATGGATGGTGGAGCAATATTTCAGAGCGTCTTGTATCTTCAAGGGTAGAGCCCGACTCTCTCCGTTGATCTCTTTCGTCAAACCAGTTGGTTGGAGGTCATGGAAACTTCAGGAGCAAGTTGCACTAATTGGGATTATGTGAGAGTGGAGGATTAGGTTTTGATGGTGATGATAAAAGTGTGGAGCATGTTTTGTTTGAGTGTATGCTGAGGAACGCGTTTGTATGTGATGTGAGGAATGAGTTTGTGGCCAAGTTGCGTGCAATAGGATTAGATTTTGGGATCTGTACCGTTCATTTTGAAATAGACGAGCAAAACATTCTGATCCGGTATTTTATCCGTCGTAGCATGCATATTGGTTTTGTTCCTGACCGGTTTCGGATTTTCATCCATCGTAGAGCAAATTCACCAAGTTCGTGTAGGAGAGTTCACTTCAACGAAATGTTTCTGTTACACTTACACTTGTTGGTTGTATATATATGTGGGGAGGTTATAAGGTATGTTCATACCTTACGAACATAACCTTACATGTTCATACCTTACGGACATTACCTTATAACCTCCCCACATATATACAACCAACAAGTGTGAGTGTAACAAAAACATTTCGTTGAAGTGAACTCTCTACATGAACTAGGTGAATTTGCTCTAGCGATGGATGAAAATCCGAAACCGGTCAGGAACAATACCAATATGCATGTTACGACGGATAAAATACCGGATGTTATTCAGCATCCACATTTTCAAAAAATTTGGAGCTTGGGATCCCAATTCCCCTAATATTTCCGCTGCTACCACTACAGATTCTTAGAATACCATGTCAGAGGAAAATAATTTAAGACTTAAAGAAAAATGAAACTTCTCAAAATCATTTCTTTAATTTCTCATTTCATCTTGAAGATTATTCACACAAAAAATGGAATTAATGCTTTTGTCCAGGTCAGGGTTGCCTTATAAAGTGGTAGGTGCTTTTACCTGCCCACTAACCGGAGGCCGTCAGTGCACTGAAAAGAACATTAATGACCATGCGTTTGTTGACACCCACAAAAAGTAGCTTTTAATTAAGCCCTTTATATAGCAAAATCAAGTTTTATATCCATTCTAATTTATCTCTCTATATCTCTCATAAAAACAATTTCTTTCATAAATAAATAAAAAAAAGTAAAAATAGAAAAGTTTCAAGGTAAATCCATTTATTTGGTTGGTGGAAGATGTATAAATTGGATATAACCTCGACATAACGTGAGAAATCAAAACTAGGAACTTATCAATTTGTAAAACTAAACAGGTATTATTTATATGCACGTTTGGTTTCATTATAAAGATCTAAGGAATCTTCTTTGATTCCGGTCATTATCATATCATTTCTGTATATTGTAAATTCTTATCCTTTTCTTGTTTTTGTTTTGTTTTTTTTTTTCAAAAAACTAGCTAATTATCCCTAATTTATAGACACGAGATACAACTGTACTATAATTTTGTTTTTTTTTATTTTTATTTATTTATAATGAGATGATGCGCCCATTTTCCTATTTTACTATTTTTAATGTTGTCCTTCTATTATACTGTTTACATCATTTATCTATGAGTCATATCTAACAAATTATTCAAAACTTTGAAAGTGGGTTGATAATAGGTGATGCAAAAAAAAAAAAAAAAAAGTTTACAAACCGCGAATTTAAGTTTTAACATCAAGAATATATGTACAATCAGGTCTCTTGATGAAACGAAATATCAAGTTTAAAAACTTCGCAATTTATCGTTTTTTATGTTGACCACAGATACATACACATAAACAACATTCAAAGAAAAATTTCTAAAAATCACTTTTTCTGACTCAGGAAACCTGAAAACGTATTTTTTTCTGCGATTGCCATATTTCCTCTTCCAGCAGTAAATGAAAGTAAAAAAAAAAAAAAAAAATTTAGGTTATTAGAATCAATGGCCTCTTTTATATATTGTAACGTTTTTCCCTCTAGACTCCTCTAGACTAGCTACTGCAACTAGTTTTAAGTGGGTACGTATATATAAAATACTCTAAACTTCAATAAAGAAATCACCAATTTATTGTTATACACAATAAATTACAAAATACAACACTTAATAATAATTAATTCACAGTTTAAACCACTAAAGTTCACTTTGTTCACTTTTTATACGCTTTCCACAAGCGTACACCTCGTTTGTATCTAATGTGGAGAAAAATTGTTTGTATATATGTGGAGAAACTTCTAGAATCCTTCTCAGTCCTTCCAGAAAGAACTATTCGCCAGCGCTTCCTAGCGGCCACTAAGAGAACTTGAGATTCCTACTCTCTCTCCAAGATGGCACCACCGGCTGCGTTACAATGTCATGATCATTGTTTATCAACAAAAAATAAATAATTTTTGCTTTCTGTTACTAATAATAGTAAGACGAAGTATTGCTTCGTGCCAAATTTTCGAAATTGAGCTTTCACCGGAAATACACGTTCTGAGGTCCCCTAAGTCTCAAAAAAGTTGTTTTTAGAAAATGGTCTGTGTGTGTGTGTGTGAAAAGAATATGTAATGTTTTGGTGTGTTGATGTGTTTGTAGTAGTGGTAGTGTAGCACGAGCGATTTTGTATAAAGGGCTTGTAAGTATATAAGTTTAAAAGAGAATGAAGTATTAGCAATAATAAAGAAATCACCACTGTTAACAATTAATATAATCTGTTAAAATAATAACTACAACTTATTTGATATTATAAACTTATTTAATATATTGTGAAACTGGCACTGATACTAAGAAAACGATTCCTGAAGTGTTCTGGCTTTCTGAAGCGTTCTGGCTTTGGAAGCAGAATTGCGACTTCTGTATTGTTTGAAAGCAGAAGTGAGACTGTCTTCTTTGTTGGAAGGTAGAGTTCAGCCTGTTCGAAGGAATGCTCTCTAACAAAGCAGTTGGCCAAGTCGCATTGTATTAAATTTTGTGCCTTTGTTTCCCTACTAGCAATGACCCCAATTTACAGTACCTGACTCTAAAATACACTCTTTTTGTAAGGTAAATTCACAGCACTAAGATAATTATAAAATATTAACAAAATACAATTCTGGATACTATAAAATATTCTTAACTCTAAACTGTTTATTTTCATTGCTTTCTTCCACTACAAATATCTCAAAACAGAAAAGTTGCAGGAACCTCAAACTTAGTATTCCGTTTAGGTACTACCCCCATACCATATCAGTCACGAAGATTTCTGGCAGAATCCCATCAACCGGAAGTGCGCTTTACTGAAAATAGTTTTCAGTTTTCTGCTATTTTCTCTAAAATGGTTCCAACGATTTTTTTTAAAACTTGGTATATGAACTAGACATCCAAAGAGCTGCCTATAACTTTTATTTGAAACATTTTTCCGGGAAAATTCATTTAATGGCACTTTTGGGGGAGGGAAGGGGTTTATGATTCCCTCTAAAGTGCTATTTCAGTTTATTATACAGTTCTGTCATATAAAGAATATTAATTAGAATTAAATATGTTGTTGAAATCATCCTGAGTTTTGAAGATAATCGCGGACATATTTTTAGTTTTTCCCCGATTGAACAAAACCAAATAAACGATCTGTAGATACGTAGATGTAGCAGTTCGAAATTGAATCGTAATTTTTAGCCTCACAAGGCAATTTGACCCAGAAACTGATCATATTTTAATTAATAACGATTACCAGAAAATCTTATGATCATAGATTTATATATGAAATATAAAAGAGAATGTAAAACTTGTGTCAAGGTTACATTTGTAATAAATGTATATACGAGGGTCATTCATTTGTAACGAGACAAATGGTTGTAGCCAGAAACGGTTTGTTTAATCAGTACTATAGTTTCAGTGTATCAAATTGGCATCCTTGTATTTAGTTTCTCATCAGCTGTTCGTGAATATTTGATAAGCATAATCTCAAATGTATTCAGTTAACATGGGCGAGTCCACTCGAGCGTTTTTAGTTGCAGAGGATAATCAAAGGTAGGGAAATCCATTAAAGAATGTTGAAAATGTACGGGAATAATTGTTTGAACTGTTCGAATGTTTACAAATTGGTAGAATAATTTAAAAGTGGCTGTATAAGTGTCTGTGACGAACAACCAAGTAGACGACCTGTTGATGTTGCAACTTCCTCCCTCGAATCTAGCATTAACACGTTAATTCAGAACAGCAGGCGTATTACTGTTGACCTGATAGCTGATGAAGTACAAGCGAGTGTTGGAACTATCCATAACATTATTCAGAATAAGCTGCGTTCAAGAAAACTTGTGCGAGATGGGTTCCCAGACAACAACATAAGGACGCCCACAAAGAAACCAAGAAAAAGTGGGGTGGGAGATCCTTCCACATCCCCCTACAGCCATCTGACTTCCATTAGTTCGGACCCCTTAAAGAGGTTCTACTTGGGAAACATTTTCAGTCCAATGAAGAAGTTAAAAATCAGGTGCAAAAATGGCTTCGAGATCAACCCAAAGAATTTTATGCCAGAGGCCTACACAAATTAGAACAATTGGTCTGTATAAATGTTGCTGGGGACTATGTTGAAAAGTTTTGTATTGATTAAATAAATCGTTTTTGAACTACAGCGATTTATCTCGTTACTTATTGAATGACACTCGTATATAAATTTAATTTAGTTGTTATTTATCAAAATATATTTCACTTGCTTGCAAAAAATTGTTCATCCATTATTAAATATTAATGTTCTATGTTGTCTGTTTTACAGGAAACAAAGCAGTTGTTAAATACAAGTAAACAAAGAGATTCCTCGCCACTAGAAGTCGAAATCAATGATCATTTTTTACGTCTGCATGGGTCAATTACATTATTACAGAATAAAATTGCTAATCAGATTCGTGCAGCACAAACTACAGAATCATTAAATGATATCTCATTAAGTTTAAACTCATATGTCGAGGTAAGTATAACTTTTATATTGAATCATTTTACTTAATTTAAATGGATATTATTTTTAGAAAATTTAATTTAGAATAATTGAAATTTTTACTTCTTACTTTCTGTTTATAAGAGAGGAAGTATTTCGATAACGAGTTTTCACCGGAAATACACGGTTTTATGTGACTGAAAAAAGTTGTTTTCAGAAATTGAAGTGCGTTTGCATAACTCAAAAAAAAAAAAAAATTAGAAAGTTCAAACTTGATATTTCATTCAGGTTCTACTAGGGACCCGACAATAATGTTTCGGTCAACCGGAAGTACCGCTTTACTGAATATGTTTTAGTTTTTTTTTACGATTTTAATAAACTGTAAAAGGCTCCGCCATTTTCCAAACTTGGTGTATCAATTACAGATTTAAGCTCAACTTTTATTTGAAATATTTTTGGGTGAAAAATTCATTTTGAGGGGAGTTCTGAATGACGGTCGACCTTAGGCTTAGGGCTTTCTTCCAAATAATAATGAAATTGTGAAATGTGTTTGGTGTGATGTGTTGAGCGGTTTTGTAAAAGGGGCTTGTAAGTATATATGTTTAAGAGAGTGAAGTATCAGAAATAAGAAAGTAGTCACCACTGCTAACAATAAATATATTCTATTAAAATAATAACTACAAGTTATTTGCAAAGATATTATTAACTTATTAATATGCACTGGCGCTAAGAGAGCGAAAAAACAACTGTTCTGCTTCGATGTCTACAACAAACTATATTGTCTTTTAATTGTTATTTCAAATCTTCCCCTGTGAGAAGAAGGGGTACACAATGTTATCAGGTTCATGAACTCTAAAAGACAATAGTGGTCTTCTACCTGAAATGTTCTTTTGCAAGGGGATGTCATATATTTTCATAATTTTGATTTTTTTCAAATTAAATATATTTTTATATTTCTTGCACCCATCACTATTGTTTTTGGAAATTAATTCGCGTATTCGTGTCTTTAGCTTCCTTATCATAACTCCATATCATCCCTTGGGCCAACCTCCCAAGTTGGCATACAAATTGACCATTATGTACGCTGCACACCCTACTAACATTCCCCTAAATTTCCTGTTCGATTTTGCCAATGTTCTGTCCAAGAAAATTTTAAATAAGATGGCATACACATCCTTGCTTTAATGCTTTTGTGCCTTGAAAACTACTTAGATACGCGCTTTGCTACCTACACCTAATATGCATTCTTTTAGCACATTATCTGCACGGCTTTTACCAGCTCGCCCCAAAGTTTTCCATAACTTACTTTAGGATACGCGTCGTTTGGATCTTTCAAGATCTATATTTTTCCATTTCCTTGTTTCAGGAATTAATCTCTTTTTGTCTGCACACGACTGGATTCTAGCCTATTCCTGATTATTCTTCCCATTATTCGCGTGATAGAACTCTTCAAGCAGATACCTCTGTATTTTCCACAACCCTTTTTTTTTTTTTTCTTCAGCATTTTTGTTTTTATTAGACTAAGATCTTCCGACATTCTACCATCTCTCAGTTCAGTAATTAGGATGAGATCTATAAGTGTAGATAAAATACATAAAGAAAATCATTGGTGCTGTTTTCGAGTAAATCATAAAAAAATTAATTCATTAAAGTGGAACTTTCGGCTTTTTGACCATAACCTTATTGTCTAGTCCATTGGTAACTTAAATAAAATATAAAATTTTTACTTACTGCGACTTACCGGGAGACCTTATACTGCTTAGGCGGTAGAGAATTATTGATTAAGAAGAAGAAGAAGAAGCGATTCGCGCCGGTTTTGAGTCATGCTGACTACACACACCTACATACACACCAATTTTCCGGACTCAGGGGCCTTTAAAATGTTTTATTTCCTGTGAAACCTCAATAATCAAAAATTTTACTTGATCACAATATTTTCTTTTAAGTAAAGTAAATAAATAATTTTAAATTTTTCATTATAAATATATATATTTTGTTTTTTTTTTTTAGTTTTGTAATGCTTTTTTTATTTCAGGAGATAGAAAATACTTTACATTTAACCAAGAATCTACTAGGTGAAAACAAAATGAGTAATGTAAATTATAAAAATATTATAACATTATTGAAAACAAAAGAAAATATACCATGTTTTGTTGTTAAAGATTTTGTCGACGATAATATTACGTAAGTAAAATAGTATATTTCAAAAAATTTTTGTATTTTCAGTTTTGATTGTTCATTAATATTTTATAAAGCGAAAGATCGTTTTTTTTGTAGATTTTCAGCTGATCAAAACATTTTTAAAACAATTGAAGATCATTGTGTGTTAAATGTGAAAGAAAAAACGGCTTATAAATTGGTCAGTCATAATGATCTGCCTGCAAACTATGTACCTGAAGAAATTGAAGAGATTACATGCGCCGATATAGAGAATGCTTTAGCAATTAGTCTAGAAAGTAATTATATTAATTCATTTAATTTATGTATTTTTTTTTTTTTATTGAATTCAATTTTTGCTTGTCGCTTTGTATATCATAATTTCCATTCTTTCATATAATTCCTATAAAATGGTGATTATTATTGGATTTAATCATATTTTCTGCATTTCGGAAATGCTGCTTTTGTAGCTTGGAAAATGTGGCTTCTTGGAAGTTGAATATTTAGAAACCGCATTAAAACAGCCAGATCCCTTGGAAATTTCGGTTGAAATTGCTATTCCATTTGTTTAAATTGTAATGGAATCAAGCCAGCCAATCCTTGTTGAGAAAATTTGCTGCACAAGAGCTACCATTGTTTAAGAACACTTCAACTATGCATTCCCACAGTCACACCACTGAAAAATATCGTCAAATGAGCTTCAGCTGCAGAGCCAAGATCCCACCAAAAAGTGTGAGAAAATAGGATATAAACTGTCGTGGACGGGGGGGGGAGAGAGGAAACACATATTTTACTATTAATATTTTTCAAACATATAAATTTGATCATTTAGTGAGATCTGTGTGTGTATCATTTCACCAACAACCGTTATATGCAATCTTTTCCAAATCAAAAGTAACTTTCCAGTTCCACTTGTAACGTTTGAAAATAATTAAAATAAAAAAATATAAATAAATAAATAAAACTAAAAAATCCTTGGCTCATTTGCCCTCTAAAAAAAAAAGATCTGCCAAACTGGCAGTTTTTCTTGTTATGCTAGCGTGCAGCAATTGAACACTGATTTCTCATCCTAAAGACTTGAGAATTTTTAATACATTACAAAAATCAAACGTCTCCCTGGAAGTATTAGAGATAGCTAGAGGCTCCAATCAAGTATTAAGAGAAACTAGGATAAAAAGCAAAAAGCCAGAGGGCTCTACCAAGTCACCAGATAAATTTTAAAGAGTTAAGAAGTTGCTAGATAAACCTTAAAACATCAAAGCTTGAAGTAGTAAACAAGCTACAAAGAAGGAACAACAGTCAAGCATTTAAGAGCTTGCTGTTTCAATTCATTCTTTGCCACAAGCACTTATATATATACATATTTATATATTTGTTTTATTTGCCATCGGGGAGAGCCCCATACAAATAGAGTTGGTACTGTACAATAGTACTATAATAGAATAACAATACACCACCAAAATAGTACATACATATAAACATAATAATATAAACGCATCGTTAGCTAGTATAAAAATAAAAGGAATTTACACAATTGGTTAATAGTAAACTTTACAAATCAAAAACATTGGAGATTACATTAGACAAAATTAAAGAATTTACCAAGCAAAAAATTAGTTGCGGGAAATTAGTAGTGGGTCCAAAGAAAAAACTATTTTATTTTTATAAAAGTTTTTACGACGTTTCGGACACCTTTGGTGTCCTTCCTCAGGAACTGTTAAGGAAGAATGGAGAATTGAAAGTTGGAGGAACCTCCCAACGGAGGAGGTTCCCAGGAAGGACACCAAAGATGTCCGGAAACATAGAATAAACTTTTTTAAAAATAAAAAGTTTCTTCTTTTGACCCCACCCAACTAATTTTTTGCTTGTATAAAGAATTTACATTTATAACTTCAGAGTACAAAAACTTTAAAAATTAAAAAAATAAAATAAAATGAGAGGAATCATCTTACTTCCTAGTTTCAACTTAATAATTAATAAATTTTAACCAAGTTTTATACTTTTAGATTTAATCAAAATTTATTTTAAGGTATCCTAAATTTCTAGAAACTTATATTTTTTTCTCATATTTAAGAGTAAGTTATATAGTTACTCGTTAATTATATATTTACTCATTCCAGGCAGCCGATTAAATAGAATTTTAAATTTTATATATTATAATAATCATTAGTTACAAATGTTGAAGGGAATGTATCGGTTTAGCACTTTAACATCCAAAGAATCTTCACCATGCCTAGCCACCCACTATTAAGGTAAACAAGAATACTAACCAACCATATAGTTCTTCTGGCAGCTTACATGAATCAACGCTACCATTGCGCTTTCAACACCAATATCATCACTCTTCGGTTAATCCTTACCCTCTGCACACTTCTTTTTCCTCATAAAATACTTAATTATAAATTGAGTGAGTTTAAAATAGTAATAGTGAGTTTGTGATTTCATTGCAATCACTGATCATGAAATCCTTTTTATTACCTTTTACTTCTAGTACAACTTCTTAAATATTGCAGCCTGATTAGGGGAAGTTTGCATTTATAGCAAAAATTGTAATCGTATTGATAGACTTAAATTATTTTCAGTTTAATGCCAATAACTAGCCAGCCACACTCTAGTTCTTATCACACAAATGAGAGAATAATTTTTCATAACTTTTCAGTTTTTAATTTGAACATATTGCTATTCCACATTTTTTTTTTTAATAATATTCATTTTCTATTCGGATTTCAAACAGATGAAGAATTCGTTGATAAACTGGTATTGTCGAAAAAAGATTCAATTGGATCGTCTTCCTTGAATAAATGCCCTAGTGATACTTCTAGCATAGCTTCAGTTTCCAGTTCAGTGCCTGACATACCTAATTCGTTGCATTTTGATGAACTTGTACCAGGTATATTGTTCAATAGAATTTTTATTTCGGAATGTCTTTTTAAAATATTTTATTATTTCTCTTATGAATTTATATCTCATTAGTCAGTCATAGATATATTAAATCATTTTCAATTTTTTGTCTTATTTTTGTTTTTTAGGCTGTACAGTACAAGTAACAATCAGTCATCTAATTTCACCATCAGATTTTTATGTACATCGATTGGGTATCACAAAAAAGATGTCAGATTTACAATCACTCTTAAGGAGAGGTTCACTGGATAGATATAAAAGTCGTGCTTCTCTGCCAAATATTGTCAAAGGTAATTTTTTGTTTTTGTTTTTTAATATTAATTTTTTTTTTTTTTTTTAATTCAGACTAAATAAACAAGCTGTTTTTTGTTTTTTCTATAGGTGCCATTTTTATGACATTTGTGGAACAAGATAATTATTGGTATAGGGTAAGAGTTATGGAAGTAACTAGCGACAAAGAAATCACTGTACATTTTATTGATTTTGGTAACATTGAAACTATAATCAAAGATAGGTTTGTTTCCTTTTATTAATATCCATTTTTGATTCATTGTGATAACTGAATTTTTTTGGAGGCAAAATCTGTAATTCTTAAGTTTGTGCACGATCCTGTAGTATGAAGAAAATCAACTGACAGTTGAATATGTGGATGGGTTCGCAATGCTGGATCCGTCGTAGCATGCATATTCATTTTGTTTCTAACTCACATCACAGCAAGTGTGAGTGTAACAGAAACATTGCGTTGAAGTGAACTCTCTGCACGAACTTGGTGAATTTGCTCTGAAGATGGATGAAAATCCGAAACCGGTCAGAAACAAAATGAATATGCGTACTGTACGACGGATAAAAATACCAGATATTAACTGACAGCTTTGAAATATAGAAATGAGGCGCTACTTAAATCAAGCCAGGGACTTCTCCAAGATCATTCGCCTTCCATATCTATCTCGCATCAACGCACCTCGAGTGTCTGCTCTTTATTCTTTCTCTTTACCCTGAATCTTTCTCTTTATTCTTTCTCTTTATGCATTGATCATTATGAATGTTCACTCACTCTATCATAGCCTGTTTCCAACCCAACCATCATAATGAACTGTGACTTAAGAAATTATTTGAATGTCACTCCTATATCCCTAAAAATAATCGGGAAATACATGTTTCGGATCGAAGATTTTTTGTTCTACAAAAACCATTAAATATGAATGAAAACAGAGTTAAATCTGAAAGTATAGGGATTGCAGAAGGAGTTCCTAGCTGAAATCATTTAAAATATTTTGTTTAACGATTCATTTTTCACTGGTGTTCAAGAATAAACTACGACCGTATGCAGCCGAAAAACTAAAGGAGCTGAGTGGTATTTTTGCCGAAAACCGCTTGTGTGCAGCAAGGTTCTTTTGTATTCCAACAGATAGCGCTGGTTGTATGTCCAGGTTGAGGTGGTTATTTTATAGAGTTAAGTGCCGTTGCCATTATGTTCTGGGATCCTTAAAGAGAGGTAGCAGAGTGTGATTTTGCGCAAAATGGGTTAGCAACGTGAAACTCAAGCTTTTATGGATAATCCTAGATGCAAAGGCAGGAATTTTCTAAAACTTCTTTTCCCAACTTTTCCATGTACAGGTTGGCGGGCTCAACGGAAAAGGACGGAAGCTGAAACCTATTTCATGAAGTTCCTGGAAAACATGTTTCTAGACAGGTGTCTTTATTGTAAAATTTTGCAAACCTGAAGCACTGTGAATCTAATACAAGAACAAGTAATCGTAACATTCGGAGGGCAGGGGATTCATGTATATATATCATTGTGGTCTCATGGAGTCTATATTATAGAGACTGAATTTTCAAACTTTTTTTTTCTTCGTGGATTGGCCCTAAAATTTTCTCCTTTCAGTTTGCTTCATTTCTTTAAAATTAAAAGTAATCTTAGAAATAAAAGACAAACAGTGTATAGATATCTTGTAAACAGTATGAAGCCTGGTCCACACTTGGATCTAAAACGCTGCAGACGCAAGATAAATAACTCGATTGTCTAAAAGTAATAATGATGGACATATCGTGAGTCCAAATCAGTTGCTCTTAGTGTATCATAGCTTGTTGTTTTGATTTGCTAGTTAGCCATGTATAAGGAAGGGGATTAGCTCAGTAACGCGCTGGATTCGCTCGCGGAGGTTTCGGCTTCGAATCCAGCAGTGCTGTCCTTAGGTTTTCTCTTCCTAGAAGCCTCTATAGCTCAGTGCCCCGAGATGGGCAGTGTTGTCTATAGCTAGAGAACATTGTTCGGAGGCCGGCAGTGCCCTGAGTAGAGGTTCGGGGGTTGCATTCAGGACGCAGAGCACTATCCCTTAAAATCAATTTAGCCACGTGTACATTTTGGAAGAGTTTTTAGTATATCTTTAGCCTTCGGTAATTACTAGGTCTCAGCAATGAGCATTATTACTCAGCAGAGCATTCCGATCTGAGACAAAAGTTCGATTTTTATGCACTGTTGGTCAAACTTGTGAAGACCATCTATCATTATATATAATATTACCATTATCATCATTCATTATCATAACTAAAAACAAGTGTTAACTGTGTTCTGCAGGCTAATGGAGTATGATGCCTGGCTTGAGATTCCTTCCCAGATCTATCAAGCTAATTTTTTAATCCCGCAATGCAGCTGATTCATAAGACTTCATAAGTTGTGAATGGTCTTATATAAGGGACTTCGCCATTAGTGCTCTTATTTATCTCTTCCTCGTATCATATGAAAATCCCTCTGATATGAAAAGAGGCTTAAAAATTAAAAGACACGTATCAAGGACATTAGAGTATCAGAGTGTTGCCTTATTAGTTCCTTTAGTAGGTCAGAGCATCATTTAACTTTAGGTCATTTACATTGTGTTTAGTGCTGTATGATGATATGGCTCACTGGAAATAATAGGTTATTCTATTGAGAAGATAACTTCTACCTTTTTAAAAAGTTCCTTACATTTTTTGCCAAAAAAGCTATATTCATCGACATTGTAAACGATTTTTTTTACATTATCTCTACCGAGGAATAAATTCTTTTTCATACAAGTCTATCCTGATACTCCTTATTCCACAGTTTAAAAATAATTAAATTTTTTAAAGTATTGTTTATATTAATAATTTTTTGTTGAACTAAGTTTATAAAAGCATATTTAAATTCATTTGGGGTCACTGCGCCTTTTTTAATTGCCCTCGAACCAATTTTTTGTTGACTTCTGAATGTTGACTGAATAAAGAATGAAAATCATCAAAGAAAGAGCAGCCATCAGAAGCTGTCGGCAAAAAGAAAAAGAGAAAAATAAAAAGAATGAGGTCTTTCAGAAGGTTTCTCTTATATTAGGTTTTAAAGACTTAGGTTCTTACATAATTAAGTAAGATCACACAAATAAAGAGAATTACATTTAGATAATGCTCATTTTTTTTCTTTTAAAATAGGCTGAAGATGATACCTTCAAATGCCAAAAATTCACCACCTTTGGCATTGCGATGTAAATTAGCTAATTGTTACCCTATTAATGGAGAAAGCTGGGACCCGCAAGCTATCACCATAATGACACAGATTACTAACAGGTAAAATAGTTCCACAGCTTAACTATAATTTTTTTTTTTTTAATTTGATATTTAATAAAATAGTATATATAGTATCACCCATGAATCTCAGTTAACTTACAGTTAAAAAGGTTAATAAATAATTATTGAATATTACAATGAGATTTGCTTCATGGCGTAGCCACTTTCAGCTTTGGTAGGCCTGATTAAGAGGGCGAAACTGAGGGATGTGCAACAATTTTAGGGGATTTTAGGGGAATAGACCTCTTATTGTAGGTGGAACGAGGCTCGCCCACCCCGTTTCGAATCTAATCTAATTTGCAATGAGGTTCAAAAAAGTTCGAAGATATTTAAAAGCGGTAACTTAATGCAGAATAATATGGACATTTTTAAAGATCAATTACAGAAGTAGATTGGAAAAATTAATTGTTAAATGGTAATCTAAATGTAAGATAGGAATCACACTGATTGAAGGAAGAATGAAAAATCATCAAAGAATTAAAAAAGACAGCAACCTAAGCAATCGGCAAAAAGAAGAAAATTAGAAATCATTAAGGTCCTTAGTACAGTAAAAACTGTAAGAAAATCTTCAGAAAAACTAATTAAGTTAAACTAGGTTTATAGGAAAATAATAAACCATCCTAAAAGTAGAATTAGTATTTTTTTTCGCCCTGTGGGAGTTTTTATAATTGGCATAAATTTTCATTTTAGTTGCGCCGATCCAGTGATGATTTCTGTACTTGAAAGAACTATTCATTTTTATGAAGTAGAGATGATCAGACAATCGTCTGCATACAGTTGCAATATTGCTGATACTTTAAAATTTCTTAGTTTGGCTGTTGCCAGCAACGTTTATACAGATTTTCCAGTAAGTGGTTTTGATAATACTCATATTGTGCATAATATAAACATTACAACATTTTATATATTCTGTTATTTTTCTCCATATTTGTTTTTAGACTTCAACATTTAAAAATCGTAATATGAGAACAATGCCTTCTAAACCCGCTGTAAAACAGGGATCAATACTAGAAGCGAAAATGGGTCATGTTATCGATCCTGATCATTTTTATATTATTATAAAACAAGTAAGTGTTGTAGTTAATAAAAAAGACCTTTTTTTAGAGTTGTATAAAAAATAAATTTAGTTTTTTCCTTTTTTTAAAAGGTCTTTTTTATTAATTGCTTGATCTTTTATTACTTGATCGTACTTTTATAATTTAACTAAATAATATTTTTTACATACAGAGGAGAGTACCTTCTACATAAGTAATTGAGATTTTTCATAATATAAATTATTTATATCAAAAGCTCTTAAAGCAGCTAGACTGTTTGAGAACATGACGACACTGGAATTATAAATCCCGTCTTATTATCTCAGCTAATTATTGTGGCTAGCTTATCTAGGTTTACGAGATGTCCACACCTCGGTTAGCTGACTACTTCCTGAGCTCCCACCCATCTTCTATCCTGGAGCCGTCTGTGTACTACATAGTACTGTATCGTCTGTCTTAACTGCCCTGTTCTGGCTATGCCTTGGATGTAAATGTGGAGAGGGATAGATTTAGAAGATCCTTCAAGGCTGTGGAGGCTCATGACATCTTTTGTGCTCAGCAAACAAGTGTTTGAAACCACTAAGTACCCTAACCCCTTCCAGTTGCAAGGTTTTCGTCCACTAAACCCTACCCCGTGGGATAGCAAGAAGATTATAACAATAATAATAAAATAGCAAAGGGAGGGATTAGTTCAGTGATTAGCGCGCTGGACTTGCCCGTCGACGTCCGAGGTTGGAGTGGAATGCCATTCTCTAATGCTCCGCGGACAAATGGCCATAGACATTGAGGAGAGAAAAAACTAACGGTAGAAGAATTTTATCAAAAAATCCGCAAGACATTTACACAACTGAATTATAATTAGAAATCTATGCCCGGAACAGCAGTCGAACGCTGCCCTTCCCCTGTTGAAATATTTTCGACTTAAATAGTGTACTTTTTTTTATTGTTTATTTGATATTAGTTTGATCTGTATCAATCGTATTTTTCCTTTGTTTAATGTTTAAATGTTATTTATATTTATTATTTTTAAGACTCTATTATATAAGATTATTTTTAATTTTTAATAATTTATTTACTTTTCTAAGGGATGTAATTCCTTCAGAAAATTGTCAGAATTAAAGGACGATATGCAGCGTGCATACTGTGGTAGACATCAAGGTTCTCTTCCAGTGTTCAATCCAAAACCAGGTATTTATGTATATATATATTTTTTTTTTTTTATTTCAACCTGATCATAACAAATACAAAAGGCACGTCAATAACAGTACTTCATAAAAATGTATAAAATATTTACAATAACTATAGTATTATGTAAACTAAATCAGCACTGAACTCTAACCACCAAATAAACAATATCAAGCAATTCACTTTAGTTTAAAGTCGTTAATGCTCCAATTTGTATCAGTGAATTGTTTTACACTATAAAAACAGTTGGAAATTACAAACTTTTTCAAAATCATCTCAAACTTTCTTGTTTCCAACTGTCTTATATTCACTGGGATTTTATTAAAAATTCTTATTGAAACAACATTATATTAATTGAATGATTGTCATTATAATTACAAAACTCTTCACACTATAAATGCAAAACTCTTTACCTACCGAAAAAAAAAAAAAAACAAATTAGCAAACCATTTAAAAATTGATTAAAAAAAGATCGCTCGCTAATCTGTTTAGCTCACTATTCCAACTAATTGTTTTTCAGTATGTACAAAAAGTTTTCTTAGTATATAATTCTTTACTTAAATTTTCAGGCTTGATCGTTTTATAACGGCCCTCACGCGTTAGTCTAGAGGTTAGCGTATTTGCATTTGATGCGAGGATTCAGGATTTGATTTCCATGAAGGCAGAGGGTTTTGACCTAGATCGTGAGAACGAGTGAAAACTATACTAAGTTAGGAAAGGCACTTTATTAACCCGTTGCGAACCCACAGCCCCTCCCCCCTCATTAAAAATCGACGTCTGGCAAGCCTTTGACCCTTCATGGGCGTTTTGCGCCAGACGTTTTTTTTTTTAATTGTTTCACAATGGGGCCTTATGCTTTTAGTTTATACATAAGAATAAATCAATTCTGATCTTATTATGTTATTGTCTTACACTGCAGTAAGAGAAACGAAATTAGACCTGTTTGAAGTTAGGGTACCAGCATATGTATCAGTGTTAAAAGAGATAAGTTTCATGAAGAAGTTCATTACGGGATAAACATCTTGTCTCTCATTGCTGCAAATAGAGCCTGAAAAATATAAAAAATAAATAAACTAAATGGCTGGCTTAGAGCCAAATAAATACACATCATGTTTCTAGAATTAATTTTAATTGAGCATTTTATTTAATAAAAATGTTTGATGAAGTTGTATTATCTATTTAATAAACAATCAAGATTAATTATTCGATGAGAGCTGACGTTTATTTTGAGCAAGAGAGAAGAGAATGAAGAAGAGGCATTAAATAGATAGTCTTTTTGTTTAATTTAAAAAAAAAAAAATTCACTCCTTTGCGTTCAACTTTACTAAATATTTTTGAATTAATAATACAGTAACAATAATTTTAACAGTTACTTAAAATATTCCGAATAATTCATTATCAACATACAGACTTATATAAAAAACAATTAAATATTGTCCGGTATTTTATCCGTCCTAGCATGCATATTGGTTTTGTTCCTGACCGGTTTCGGATTGTGATAACGTTATAACCTTCCCATATATATATACAACAACAAGTATGAGTCTTACACAAACATTTCGTTGAAGTGAACTCTCTACACGAACTTGGTGAATTTGCTCTGACAATGGATGAAAATCTGAAACCGGTCAGGTTAATAAAACCAATATGCATGCTACAACGGATAAAATACCGGACGCTATCCAACATTTTCAACAATTAAATATTGTATTGCAAGGAATTGCTCATTAAGAATAGAAAAGAAGATAATAAAAGATCCCGTTCTTCAAAGTATTCTCGTCAAGAAAAAGTTAAAATTAAAACACTCAATCAAAAAATAGTTTTCAAAATGGCTGATCTGCTTGTTTGTTGATTTACAAGAGATAACATGATGTGAAAAAGATTTAAATTAATTGCATAAAACGTATAGTCACGTTACAAGAGAAAAATAAGAATTATAAGTCAGACGTAGGAGATCTACGGAAAAAAAAATTAAATAAAGAAGAAATAACCTATTTCTAAGAAAAAGAACCCTTTGGGGGGGTCGCGTTCGGGGACTTATTATTTTTAGAGCTATGTGAAATTCGAGGAAGTATTGTTCTAAATGAAAGAATTTTCCTGGCGATGAGAGCGTTCACTCATACAGTCCCTAGGAGAAAATCTGCCTTCTCCCTAGACTCTTTAGATTAGTTGAATAGTTTACAGTAAAAGCGTATTTGACAAGTAGCCAGTTCTTCAAAATAAACGGCTTTGAAAGTATTTTTAGGTTTTCTGAAGAAGAGGTTTAATCCATACCACTATTCTCATATAGTATGGCCTTAAGAATATTTACAATAATTATTTATTGTAATAATTTTGAGTTGGAAAATTAAATTTTATACTATGTATGTGAAAGTCATGTCAAGTGTTTTGCACCAGATATTATTATTAGTAATTTATCCGTTTTTATTAGAATAAGTATAAATAACCTTTACTTTATTAATTTTTATTTAAGGTCTCTATGTAGCAGCCAGATTTTCTGGTGATAAAAATTGGTACAGAGCAGAAGTAATTGCAATACCAGATGTAAAAATGGTTAAAGTATTTTATATTGATTTTGGAATTAGTGAAGTTCTAAGTTGGAAAAATATTAAAGTTTTACTTTCAAAATTTTATAAATTACCACCTCAGGTAAAAATATAAATTGAAATTTAATGAGATATATTAAAAAGTCTTAAATTAATTAGATTAAAGAATATGTGATACATTCATTAATATACTAATTATTACTTCAAATTTCATTATATATTACTTCAATTGCATCAATATTTAGGCCCTGCGTTGTCGTCTGGCTGACGTTGAACCATTGGGAAGTGTACAATGGAATGAAAGAGCCGCTGAAATCCTTCATACAGAAACACTGAACATTCCATTGAAAGCGATGGTCGATTCTGTCAGAGACGATGCAATCAGCGTTGTACTATATAAAGCTACACCCGAAGCCGATATCTGTATTAATGCACTGTTAGTAAGGAATCAACTTGCTATTAGCATAGGAATTAGGTATTTATACTTTTATTTTAAAATATTTTTTTATATTTAATCCTGCCCACAGTTCATGAACAAATAGCTATGAGTTTTCTTCCATCCAAATCCAAAAAGGAAAACTTAA
Source organism: Triatoma infestans (assembly GCA_011037195.1). Taxonomy (NCBI): domain Eukaryota; kingdom Metazoa; phylum Arthropoda; class Insecta; order Hemiptera; family Reduviidae; genus Triatoma; species Triatoma infestans. The sequence continues at coordinate 20,296 of JAAEAF010004382.1, forward strand.
ATATTCTCAGTTAAGGAAGCTTTATAATTTTTTGCTATTGAACTAAGAAATCCCTTCTTATTAGTGGTTTTCAAAAAAGTTTAAGATGACGAGGCGAGCTGAACATATTTTAGTTCATGGCAGCATTTGCCACTAATTCATTTTTTTTTATTTTTAACAGATAGAACTTGCATAGAACAGATAGAAAAGAACTTGTAAGCTTCTTTTCAATATGATGGAATTGTCGGACGTCATGAAACTACTATATGAATTCTTAATCTAAAGTAGACTATAGTAGAGATTGTGAAATGTGAACCTTGAGATTCGACTAAAGTTATCGTGAAATTAGGCCCCCTGCATCTTCAGCGCTGGCTGTAAAGTGAAAGCTTATGAAAAAAAAAATTATCAATAAAAATGCATTCTTTAAAATAAATAAATAAGGTTTAAAATAAAGAGTAAACAAGTGTAGCAGAGCGTCATTAGGTCTTTAGTAGCGCACTGAACTAGCAACGCGGAGGTCGGTGCGATTCCAGCGGTACTGTACCTAGATTTTCTTGCCATAGGAGCCTGTATAGCTCAATGTCCGGTAAAGGAAAATATTGTCTGGTAACGAGAAAATGCTTTGAAGAGGGGCTTTGCATAGCATAGGGTTTGTCCCCCCTCCCGGACGATTAAAAAAAAATGTAGAGTGCCATTAGCATCATTTTCTGCAAAAAATTTGCGTTTTTTGTTTTTTTGCATTGTGCTTGTGCTCCACGCCAACAGACATTTGCATTATTTGTTTATACAATTACCCTATATTGCGATTACCCTTTACACTAAACTTACCTACTTATGTCATTTATTTATTTTTTGTTTCATATTTTAAAAAAGTAATTCTGATGTAATTACTTATTCATTTATGATTTCAGCTCGACTGTGGTGGAATTTCCAAAACTATATGAAATGCCTAAGAATGAAAATGTAAGTCAATTTATAGTTAAACAAAAAATTAGAATATAAGTTTAATAAAAATTTTTAATTAATTTGGGGGTGACATTCTTCTACTTTACGTTTTTTTAGGTTATCCATTTAGAAGCGATCATTTTAAAGTTCATTTATTTACATTATTCACTTTGTCAGAAATAAATAAATAAAATATGTATGCAAAGCTCTTATTGATAATCATTTCAAAAAGAGCATCTATTAAAAAATGATATTCTTCTATTTTGACCCACATTAAGGACTTTGTGAAAAATTGAAGAAGAGTAATGAAAAGTTAGACTCATCAATAAACTATAAATTTCATGCGTGGGTGTTAGCGGAACTTAAAATCAAAAAATATCAGAAGTTCAAACTTGATATTTCGTGATCGACAATAAGATTTTTTGGTTAAAAATCGATCAACCACAAGTTCCACTTTGAATGGTTCATTTTTACAAATTTTTTCGAAAATAACAATTTTCATTATATTTTTATATCAATCCCGGATTATTTGGGCAGCCTGACATTCCAAGTTTCAAGGAAATCGTTCTCGTTTTGTTTTCTTGTAAATTCCTTTTAAAAAAACTTAAAAAGTCGCACTTCTGGTTAATCGATTTTCTTCAAATTTGGAATTCTAGCAATGCTTCTAAGTGCATATTAATATCATATATATAGCTGGCAACACCATACATTATACTGAAGTGATACTTTAGAGGAAAGCATAACGCTTCTGTTTCCTTAGAAACCTCACAAAATCAATTTTCTGGGGAAAAATGTTTCACATAAAATTGTTAGATATTCTCGAATATTAGTATTCTCGAACCTTTTTCGAGATCACAAAAAACAAAGTTTCCTGTGAGTTTTGGTTTTTAGATATTTTTGTTCACACATAAATGCACACAAAATCCATCCACCGGAAGAGCGTACTTAATAAATGAATTTTTTTTTTTTCTTTTTCGCGATTTTCTCTAAAACAGCACGCAATATTTTTACTTCCTCGTACCCCTAGTAAGAGGAAGTATTGTAATCGTGTCAAATTTTCGATATTGAGTTTTCACCGGAAATATCCGTTTTGAGGTCCCCTGAGTCCAAAAAAAGTGGTTTTTAGAAAATGGTGTGTGTGTGTGTATGTATAGAATAGCATAGCTCAAAAACGAAAAATCGTAGAAACTTGATATTCCGTTTAGGTATCACCATGGGATCTGACAGTATGTTATCTGTCAAATTTCCACAACCGGAAGGTACCACTTTACTAGTTAGTTTTTTTACTTTTTTGCTATTTTCTCAAAAATGGCTCCGACGATTTTCTTCAAACTTGGTACATCAATTATACATACAATCAAACAGCTACAACTTTTATTTGTAACATTTCTCTGGGAAAATTCATTTAAGGGCACTTTTGGGGGAGGGGTGGAGTTAGGTTTTCATCTAAAGTGCTATTTCAGTTTATTGGACAATTCGCTCATCCAAATAATGTTAATTAGAATTAAATATATTGTTGAAATTATTCGAAGTTTGAAATAAATCGCATAACCGGAAGTGCGATTTATTTTACCTCTTTACTAAATTTTTTTTTTTTTTTTCACTTTTTCGCGATTTTCTCAAAAATGGCTCCGATGATTTTCTTGAAACTTCTTATATTAAACTATGCATATAAAGATCTACAAGTTTTACTTGAAACATTTCTTTAGGAACATTCATTTAAGGACACTTTTAGGGAAGGGGTGGGGTTATGTTTTTTTTAAAATGCTATCATAGTTGATTATACAATTCTATCATCCAAACAAAATTAATTAGAAATAAATAGATCGGCCAAAATTCCAAGTTTCAAGAAAATTAGTAAACCGGAAGTGCGCTTTTACTGAACAGTTTTTTCAGTTTTCGACGAATTTCATTAAATTTGGTATACAAACTATAAAATTTGTCAATTATAATTTTGAGAACTGGAATAAGAGAAAGTTGTGTGAGTGTTTCACACCAGATATTTTTTTTTTTTTTTTTTTATGAGAGTTATGTGGTTATGCTTTCCTCTAAATTACCACTTTATTATAATAATATTTGGGACGGGTGTTAGTGTAGTGGTTATGAGCATAGACTTGTAAGTGGGAGGACCCCAGTTCGAGTCCCGCGTATAACTGCTAAATTTTATATTGGTATGAAAAATGTTAACAGTAAAGTATGTGCTTCCGCCCCGCCCCCCGTCCCTAATTTTGGTAGTTGAACGTGAAGCACGCCTGAAAGAATAGGCATTACTTTACTTTATAATATATTGTTATAATACTTGGTTACCTCACTTTAATCTAATGTTAATATAATAGACATTAGAAGGAAGCACTGATAGAATTTTCAAATTTTAAGGTTAAATTTGTTTTTGAGAGTTTTTCTGGAATTTTCTCGAAAACGACCAAAAAAAATTCCTTTAAACTTGGAATGCTAACTGCACAGATAATTAACCTATCACATTTATTTGAGGGGTATTATGGATCTTTCTTCTGTATGATAAAGGAACTTGCAGATCAAGCAGGGAAAGCGGGGTTGAAGATATATGCCGAAAAAACAAAACTAATGTCAAATGGGCCAGGAAAATGTTTTGTTATAAATGGAGAGGAAATGGACTGGGTAGAAAGTGCAGTGTATCTAGGGACAACTGATCTCCTTTAGAAATAAAACTACAGAGGAAATTAATCGGAGGATTTCTATTAGTTGGAAAAAGTATTGGTCCCTGAAGCACATTTTTAAATCTAACCTGAACATGACTATCAAGAGGAATGTTTTTAATGCCTGTATCATTCCCTGCCTCCTTTACGGGGCGCAGACTTGGTCCATGACTAGAAGAAATGAGCAGCAGCTAAGAACCACGCAGAGAGCCATGGAAAGAAGTATTCTGAATATTAAAAGAAAAGATAAAGTTAGAAATACTGAGATTCAGAAAAAGGCTAACTTCTTGCAAAAAAATTCAAGTGGAATTGGGCGGGACACGTGGCTCGAGCTAGAAACTCATGGGCAAACAGCGCTACTGAATGGTGGCCATTGGATAAGAAAAGGAATGGAGGCCGCCAGTATATAAGATGGAGAGACGAAATTCAAAAATTCGTTGGAACTAACTGGACTTCTAGTGCGAGAGACAAAACGAAGTGGAGAGAGTTGGGAGAGGCCTTTGCCCAGATGTGGGCCTAATTCCGAAAAATAATTAATTTAATTAGTTATTCTTCTTCTTCTTCCTTTGGCTCTACAGCCCTTGCAGGGCCTTGGCCTCCTTTAGCAGACTGTCCCAACCATCTCTGTCTGCGGCTTTCCTTCTCCACTGTCTGACGCCCATCTTCATCAGATCTGCCTCCACATCCTGCAGCCAACGTAACCTTGGCCGGCCTCTAGGTCTTCTACCTCCTGGGTGCCCTTCATAGACCTTTCGAGGGGTTCTTTCTACACTCATCCTGTGGAGGTGTCCCAACCAGCGCAACCTTCCCACTTTTATGGCAGCCACAAGCGTCTCTATTCCATAGAGCTGATACAATTCAGCGTTTTTACGCGGACGGAACACTCCGCCCTCAACTACTGGGCCATAAATACATCGCAAAACTTTCCTCTCCCAGCAGTTCAATCTCTGCTCATCTGCTGCCGTCAACACCCATGCCTCCGAGCCGTATAACAATACCGGTCTGAGAACTGTCTTATATATGGTGACTTTCGTTTGTCTGGAGACTTGCTTATTTCGGAGCGTACTTCTAATCGCCCCCAGGCATCTGTTAGCTACCGAGATTCTGCTACTAATGTCCTCGCCCACCTCATTCTTGGACGTGAGTGTAGCTCCTAAATATTTAAATTTCCTCACTCCCTCGAAACGGTGTGACCCGACTAGCAGATCTCCAAATCTCCTTGTTCTTCTGGTAGTCACCATATATTTTGTTTTGTCGGTGTTGATCTGCAGACCGTAAGTGGCTGCACCCTCTTCCAATTCCATAAGAGCGCTTTTTGTTGCGGCTGCTGATCTTGATATAAGCGCCACATCGTCCGCATAGGCTAGGTGCTGCACTACTCGGTTATAAATAGTGCCTTCTGGATTTATGTTTACTTTTCTCATAACCATTTCTAGGACCAGATTAAAAAGAACCGGTGATAACGGATCACCTTGTCTAAGTCCTACATTAACATAAAATTCCTGGGAGGTTTCACCTTGGACAGCTACCTTGGCCACTGTATGCGCTAGCGTCATCTTCACCAGCCTGGTCACCTTTGCCGGAATATTCAAACTTTTCATAGCTTCAATGAGCCCAAAGCGTGAAATAGAGTCATAGGCCATCTTAAAATCAACATACAGTTGATGGAGGTCAAGATTATTTTCGTAGAATTTTTCCAATACGACTCTCATGCTAAAAATATGGTCTACAGTAGACCTACCTTTCCGAAAGCCGCATTGGTAATCTCCGAGCACTCTTTCCGCTGCATTAGTTATTCTTTCTGCAAGGAGGATTGCGAGGATTTTTTTATATACCGCACTTAACAGAGATATACCGCGGTAATTTGAACATTTGAGGCGGCTACCCTTTTTGTGAATGGGGCATATTACTGCCACAGCCCAATCCTTTGGCATTTCTTCTTCTAGCCATACTTTTAATATAAGGTTGTACACTTCACTCTTCAATTGTTCTCCGCCTTGCTTCAACATTTCAACACTGATGCTGTCTTCCCCAGGGGATTTATTTTCTTTCATAGATTCCAACACTCCGTCGAAATCGTCTCTCGAGGGTGGCTCAGCATCATCATCTAGCGGGATTTGATCCTGTTGTACTTTTGTACTTTTACCATCATGATAATTAGTTATTATTAAAGAATATTTGATTATTTAATTTATTTAGTTTATGTCATCTACTATCTAATAATAAAAAAAAAAAAAAGAGGAGAAAATATTTTAATGTTTTGTATGCTAATTTTTTTTGGAATAAAGGCTTTATTTATTTATTTATTTATGGGTCTTTCAGTTAGTTAAATTTAAATTTGCCCAAGCGAGCTCTCTACATAGTCCTCTTAGGTATACAAGTAAAATCCTCCACCACCATTTTTATGGCCAGACGGACGAAACATAACATTGTGTAATGGTACCGGAAAGATAATGCAACCACAACAGAGAGTAGTCTCTGTTAACCAGAGAGGGTGGTCTCTCTTCTCTCTGCTGTGGTTGCATTATCTTTGCGGTACCATTACACATTGCAATTTAAAAAAAAAAAATTCTTGAATAAATTGTATCAATTACATTAAGAGAAAGTAATGTGAGTGTTTCATACCAGAATTTTTAAATTTACAGACATTTCAGTGTGATATTTCTGTAGAACAACAAAAAACAGCAGTGAATCGCAAACCAGCAATGCTACAAACAGATATGAATAGTAAATATTTTATTAAAACGCCTAATGGATGTCTTAAAATTCAAGTAGACATTAAAAGAATAGTAGATCCTGGCCTGTTTTTTATCACCTTGTGTTATGTCGATAGTGATATTAAAGTGTAAGTATTGTTTACAATGTTACTAATATTTGTTTTTAAAAATTGTACAATTAGTAGCATAAAATAATATTAAACTCATTTTTTTTTTCAGAATGAAAGATAATTTACAAAAATTCTATGAAAATTCTAATCCATCGTTAATACCCGAAGATTGGAAAATAGATAGCCGTTGTGCTGTGAAAATTGATAATAAATGGCATCGTGCAATTATTGAAGAAATTCTACCTGATGAAAATCTAATAAGAGTATGATAAAATATTTTGTTTGTTTTAAATTCTAACTAGTTCAATTTACTGCATCAATGTCGATACATCAGTATAAAAATTACCTGCTGGACCATTTGCCTTAAATTATGAATTTTATTATTTTTATATTACCTCTAGGCCTACGGCGCCCAGCTTCTCACCACTCTTAACAGTATCAAGAAAATTCTCGTTTATTTACTACAACGTTTCGGTCCCCTGACACGCCGAGAAGTTGGCGATGCGCGGCATTGCGTGAATGCACTTCACTCAATTGTTCAATATTAATTTTTCTTTTGCAATAATTTCATTTAGCCATGTTTAGAATCTGTAACCATGGTTACCTTAAATTGCTGTCTAAAACTGGATTGGAATGTGGACTATCGGTCCTTATTATACTTCAATTTAAAGATCTCGTCAAAAGCAATTAACCTCTATGGGGAGGGGTGGACTTGCCCACCTGGCGTCTTCGGCACCCAAAGCTCCGGGAGGGCGCTCCATCCCTCGACGCCCCCGACTCCTTACCCTTCTTAATATTCTCAAGCAAATTCTGTGTCAAATAGTGCAAGCCGCTTGAAAAAACCATACAGCCGAAATTTCAGTTTAACGCATTTCACAAAAAGATAACTGTTACTGAAACTAAAAATAGCTTACATTTTAATAGATACAGAAGAGATTATTATTATTATTGTCATTAATTAATTTTTTCCCTATAGAGTGTAAGTAAAGATAAATCCCGTAGGGTGTCTTCGTTAAAACCTTAATGAGTTTTTGTGTTGCAGAAATTTGCGTACTATAAATGTAATAACTTCGAATATTACAGCCTTCCTGTGCGGTTGTAACATGCTCTGTAGCCAAACCCCAATTCACTGATTGTGAGCATAGCAATCATTGGGGCTAAACCAATTGTTAATATACTGGCAAAATCGACGTCTTACCCAGTTGCATCTAAGATGCAACATCTTAGTTTTATGGTACTCTCGGATTTTTTCACTCCTGCTTTCAATAAAATATTCACCATTGGGTATAACAACATCGATTATCTAACATTCTTGCTTCTTTTTTTTTTTTTTATCTTGGCAGTATATTCATCTCACAATGGCTACTCTATTGTCAGAACTGTCTACACATCTCAGTATATTTTAACCTCCCAATGCCGGTGGACATATGCATAATATGAGATTTCTTCTTGTTGCTTTCCTGCAAATTATATTGGAGCAGTTCCAAACATCCTGCTGTTATATATACTTTCCTAAGAGGAATTATACTTCTCGCTGTCTTTAATTGCTCCAAGAATATCTCTACGATAAAAGCCTATTGGCTATTATTAATCTTTATGTTTTCGGGTACAGATGATAACCTTTGAGAAGACTCTCACAAGATGATCAAATGTTGATTTCCTCCATATAAGCTGGCCTTTTATCGGTCATGAAGCGTTTTTACTCACACTGTCTTTAAATATTATTATTATTACCTTTTTTAATAGGTTTGCAAATCAAGTTAGAAAGTCAATGAAGTAGGTATCTCAGCAATAATATTGTAAATATATGATACACGAGTATAAAGTAAATAAATATGTATGAACATTAAAGTAATATATCAATCTATAATTCTTGGGTTTCGCAGGAAATCTTAAAATATCTTCACAATCGTGTTTTTTTTCATATTGTGCTAAATGCAACAGACACGGTCGTGTATATAAATATGACGAATAGTCAGTTGAGAGAGTCCCATTGTCGGCCTCGCAGGGCTGGCCTTGGATTTTATTTAACATATCAGTAAGGATTTGCAAGCAAGCCACTTCCGTTCATGATATCTAATTGCTACCTTGAAATGTAGAGCCGCCTGACAAAATGGCATTATATGGCTTTTTACTTTAGCTATTCATTAATTGTGATTGTCATTTTAGAGTTAATAACTTTATTATAACAATTCTCAAAGCTCTTATTTCATCAGACTCTTGAGCTTCACAATTTCTTTTGATCAGAAACCATTCTTTCACTCTGTGATCCACAGATGTAAGTTTGGTATCTTGAACATAAAGTTAGGTTGAAATAAAACAAAGTATTTTTTAGGTATACGTACCAGATGAAGGTATAACAGAAGTTGTGGATGTATCCAATTTAAGGAAGCTTGATGAGCAATTTCTAGCTCAGCGTGACGGTGTGTCAAAATGTCATTTAGGTGGATTGCTGCCATCACTTGATAATTGGTCTAAAACATCCATCACTGAATTTGAAGAATTTGTCAAGACCAGTGCTGGTAATTTGTACATTACAAAAATGGTAAGTTTAAAATGCAGATTTTCTTTTTTTTTTTTATTTATATATTTTTTTAATTTTTATTTTTATTCCTGTTTTGCAGACACAAAGTGAGATGAAGGCAAATTCTTTACCAGTAGAACTGTTTAAAAGATCTGTAATACCTGCTGGACCATTAGAAGCTGCTAGAGATACATGGACCAGTTTTAATCATTATCTTAGAATGATGGGACTTGCCAAGGCCGACAATGTGTATGTTTTTGTTTTGTTTATTTGAAAGTAGCTATTTATGAAGGAAAAGGATTGTGAGTTTCGGTCTTTTTTGGAAAAAAAAAACTTAAATTCTTGCCAACGTTTCGACAAATATATTGTCTTTTTCAAGGCATAAAAAATAAAAAAATAAAAACTATTAAATAATCTTTAAAACATATCAAACTTGAAAACTTTTTATTTACAAAATTATACATAAGTTTTCAAGTTTGATATGTTTTAAAGATTATTTAATAGTTTTTATTTTTTTATTTTTTATGCCTTGAAAAAGGCAATATATTTGTCGAAACGTTGGCAAGAATTTAAGTTTTTTTTGTTTTTTGTTTTTTTCAAAAAAAACCGAAACTCACAATCCTTTTCCTTCATACAAGCAACGGTCGAGAAGAATCTTCCATAGCTATTTATTTTGTCTGTGGCGGGTTAAATTTAAGTATATTCTCTGATTAGTGAAATTGCCGCTAGTTTGGGGTGGTATTTAAGTCTCCCCTTTTAACTTGACATATTAGCTAAATTAAATTATTAAAAACATTTCCAAACTTCCCCGTTGACTACATTTGAAAATAAGGTCTTCCAGAAGATGAATTTGAAAAAGGAAGAAACGTTATTAATATGATGGCCTGGCATAAATGACGAATTTATAAAAAATTGAAAAATTACGGCTAAATTGTAGTTAAAAATCTACATATAGAAGAAGGAATAATAATAGTGAAATGTTGATTTCACAACAACTTAATAAGATTATCTGAAATACCTGCTTTAATATGGAAAATGTCTTGCCTTTAATATCAGTAATATTATTATCTTTAATGGTTTGCTTTGTTTTTAGAAACGAAAGAATAATAAATGGAACAAAAATATCATCTAAAGAAAATGCTTTGAATTGAATTAATATCTAACAGATAAACTTCAATATTATTATAAATATTGATAGAATTAGAAATTGAGAGTGAGATTAGAAATAAAATAGTGAGAGCAAATCCTATATATTAAACGATTGAACGAAGACCGTCACTTTATTAGAATATAACATTAAATACCTGTGAATACTGTAAAGAGAATTTGAACAAAATCTTAATTAAAAAATTAAGTCCCAACTTAATAATAATAGATGATGAAAATTTTTATATTTAAATTGCCGAATCGCTAAGTTCCTGAGTTAAGTAACACTAGAGAAAAACTTGCAAAAATGACTACTTAAACAAATTGTCCAAAGAAGCAATAAATTTACTGGCAAAAAAAGAAGAAAATTGTGCGCTCTAGAATAACCATTACCCATAAAAACAATTTAATCATATAATCATTTAATAAAGTATGTTTGTTGTATGAGAGAATACTCATAGAAACGATTAAACAAACTCTCACAAGAAGAAAGAAACGAAAAGAAAATACGGATAGACATGAAATTATGAACATTGAAATAAAGTACACAAATAGACTAGAAATAAAAATAAATGAAATTAGAGAAATGAAAAGATACTAGAAATTATGAACCCTGAAATAAAGAAATCAGTTAAGATTGAAATCAAATAAAATGTCTGAAGATAATATAATACAAATAAAATATTAAAGATAGTAAGGAGCAACTCATAGGAGTTGTTACTCTATTTTTTTTTTTTTTTTTTTTTTTTTAATAAAATTTTAGGACAAAAGATCATCCTCAACCTCGAAGAGAAGTAAGATTATTCCTCTGCATAAGAAAGGCAGTAAAACTAACATGGAGAAAACAAATACATCACCCTGATATATATATATATATATATCAACTTTTTACTCAATTACGACTGTTTTCATATAGAGCTAGTTATAAAAAAAGCAAGCCGGTTTAAGGAAAAAGTATTCATTTAAAAACCGTCTTCGGAATACAATTTTAAAATATGTAACAGCAACCAAAGAGAGATCAGCAACTAAAGATAGTAAGAGAAGAGAAACAAACCCAAGCACTCTCTCGGATTGGAGTGGGAGAAACTATAAATATAGCGGCGGACAGTTAAAGACAGTTCGATACAGTTCAGGACAGTTCATATAGCCAATCACTACGTGCCATTGCCCATTTACCACTAACCATTCTCTATTGTAAAGTCCAGGCAGTCTGTGTCTCTTTATTAATATATTAGTTAACCAGTGTTAAACAAAGTCAATCTTATTTCATCAACCAGTCAAATTCTCTCCACCTAACACATCCATTATATATATATATATTTAGGCTTAGATATTGCTAAAGAAAATTACTTAAGCACTTATTACTTATTTTTTTATACTATGTATTGAAAAAAAAAATATATTGCCCTAATAAGGGACTTATTTAAAAACAATGCTGCGTAACATCGGTTGTAATAAATGGCTAGAAAAGAGGAGCTAGACAGAGTTGTAAATCTCTCACCATCAATCTCATGGTGTAATGTTGGAGTAAGTACTTAGCTAGCAATCTTAAATTTGTCGACGATAAGTTCTCATGGCGAGCAGCGAAAAGAATTAAAAACCATGATGAGCAATGGGGGAATGCAAAAATTAGGACTTCTGCCAAATTGTAATAAATTAATGGCAACTGGTGAAGTGAATATATAGAATATATAATTGAAGGTCTTCAGATTGAATATGTATTTGAGTTGTATATCTCGAACAAACATATGATCATTTACTAACTTCATAAGGAGTTCCAAAGAAGATTAGTTCTGGCCTGGTGCAAATATTGGACGTAAAAAAGATTAATTAATAAAAAGTGAAGTGGAAATTAAATGGTGAAGTATAATTTCTAATAATGACATCTAATGGATGTCAAATGGGTAGTGATTCAATCGTTAAAAATTAAAACAAATATGGTATAGAAAGAAGTAAACTGAGCTTTAAAAAGTGAGATAGGTTGTTGAATGAAACAACTAGGAATGTAAAGGATACGCAAACACTTTTTATAAATTGGTCTGGCTATATTGCAAGAAGGTTAAATAGCCAACTACTAAATAGTAACAGAACGGAATCTCTTTAAATAATTGGGGAAGAAATGGAAGATAGTAAAATGGTAAGATTGAGTAACATCAGGTAAGATTGAGAAACAACTCCAAATGTTATATTTGTATTTATATTTTATTATTTGATTATTATTATTATTATTATTATTATTATGTTGATAGTACCCATTAATATTTTTTTTTTTTTTTTCAATTTAAGGCGCATGGTCACTGGCGCCCGGAACCTTCTCAGTGCTCTGCTGGCCAAAGGACAGTGTTCTCTCGTTACAGACAACACTGTCCATCACCGGACAGTGAGCTGTAGAGGCTCCTAAGAAGAAAAAATCTAAGGGTAGCACTGCTGGACTCGAACCCGGGTCCTTCGCGTGCTAACCATTTAGCTATTCCCTTCCCTCATGAATGCTTTACTTTACATAATAAATATTATTTGTAGAATATAACAATTAAGGCCAACAAACAAAATCATTTCTAATAGACTTTCATCTTTATTATAAATATTTTTTTTAAACTGAACGGTACTTCTAATTTATTCTTGAATAATTGATTAATTTTGATTGTGTATAATTTTATTTTTGGTTTAATTATTTTTTATAATTACTTAAATTAGAACCAAGTGGGATGTTGATGGCAACATAATTACTGAAGGTACAAAAGAAGAGAATGATATTGTTTTATCGGAAGCTAAATTATTACAAGAAATACTTTCAGCATCTTTCAATACACCTGAGCGACTGGAGGTAGGTTATCTTATTGCTCTTTTATGCTACTCGATTGTTGCCATGGAAAACATCAGATATTCAGATTGAGACCTAGTGCTTTTCACTTCATCCTATTGTTATAAAACATAATTTCGAAACACTTGGATTGTTGCTTATCTTTCAGAATCTTAATTATTTTTTAATGAAAGGCGCGTCATATCGTGGTCATTGGCGCTCGAAGTCTTCTCAGTGCACTGTCGGCTTCTGGACAGTGTTCTTTCGTTACAGACAACACTGTCCATCATCGGACAGTGAGCTTTGGAGACTCGTAGAAACAAAAAAAAAAATCCCGGGACCTCCGTTTAGGGTCCACCAGCTACTTCTGAGCTTAATCCCTTCTTTGTCTTAGTTAATGTTTTTATTTTTAAAATATATATTTTTCTTTAGATAAGCGAATCAACGCAGATTGATATCCATGACGTAGCGGTGAAATGGTTGCCACCTGAACCGGTCATGGCATTAGAATTTATTGGGACACCCACATTTGTAGACGATGATTGTAATATTTATATACAAGATTTTATGAGAAGTTTGTATCTTTTTAAGTTGTCATCGCATTAATTAACCTAAACATTTTGCCCCTTTTTTTTTAGAATAATAATTTTTTTTCTGTGTATTTCCATAGGTACGTTAACATTACCACAGATTAGTGAAGATTTAACTAGTAAATTTGAAAATACCTTACCCACACCGTACGATCTACAGTGGACACCAGGTGATATCTGTGCCGCACAATATTTTGTCGATAAAAAATGGTATCGAGGTCTTGTTAAAAAGGTAACTTTTTATCAAATAAAAGTTTTGTCATTTTATATTTTGTTAAATACGTACAATGCAGTGTTTTATATTAAGATGTTCGTAATGCTCTTTACCAACTATAAGCGGTTTAGTGATGATTTAAGCTATGCTTTCTATTTTCTGCTTTACCATACTAAAACACCAAATCTTCTCAGAACAATGTGATAGAATTTGGTAAAAGCATTACTTGTAATAATTTTACATTTATAACAAATTATTATTTTTTCGTCTTCAATTTAAAGATCTCGTCAAAAGCAATTAACCCGTATGGGGAGGGGTGGACTTGCCCACCTGGCGTCTTCACTTATCGGTTTTATTTTTACTTTCTTTTACTTTCTAAAGAAGAGAGCATAACGATCTTATAAATTTCAGGTTGGAGTTCTAACATTGTAATTTCAAAATAAAAAAAAATCTGGTATGAAACACTCACACAACTTTCTCTTACTCCAGTTCTCAATATTATAATTGACAAATTTTATATCAATGTAAACAATGTTTATGTTTGGCCGTTGTTAATTAAACAAGCTAAAAATTTTTACAGTTTGTGTACGAAATTTAATGAAATTCGTCGAAAACTGAAAAAAAAAAAAAAACTGTTCAGTAAAAGCGCACTTCCGATTTACCAATTTTCTTGAAACTTCGAAATTTTTGGCCATCTATTTATTTCTAATTAATTTCTTTTGGATGATAGAATTATATAATCAACTATGATAGCACTTAAGAGAAAAACTAATTCCCACACCCTCCCCTAAAAGTACCCTTAAATAATTTTTCCAGAGAAATGTTTTTATATAAAAGTTGTAGATCTTTGAATGTTTAGTTTATATTGAAGTTTCAAGAAAATCGCGAAAAAGTGAAAAAATCATTTAGTAAAGTGTTAAAACAAAAGCACTTCCGGTTATCCGATTTTCCTCAAACTCGGAATTCCAACAACATATTTAATTCTAATTAATATGAATGAATGAATGAATTATGAATTATTTATTTATTTGTTAAGATTATACAATCTTTACAAAGAGAGTTGGCTTAACTAGTTTTAACTATTTTATTACAAACAGTGTAATTATTATAAACCATCGACAGTACCAAAATTAATGTTAAGAATATTAACACATATAAAGCAACATAAACATAAGAAAATAAACTAAAACTTCTCTAAACAAGGAAACTAAAACAAAGTACTTGTATTTACAAAAAATTTTATTTTATTTTTTTTTTTTTGACTAAAGACTAAACAAAAACATTCACTATATCCTGCCTAACTAAACAAAAATATCTCAATTAATTAAAAGACAAATGCAAAGATAATAAGAGAAAGTGTTTTGATCATAAGTATATAAGTTAACAACAATCAGGATAGTAAACAATTTTTTAATTTATTTCTTTTGTTGATAGCGTTCATTGTAAATAAGTATAAATGTTTTTGTTTAATAACACATTTAGTCGAGAATAATATTGATAGATCACAGGTATCAGAGGAATGAATGTAAAGATATTGATGACGTAACCGTTCATAGAAAGGGCAGAGCCAAAAGAAATGTTGAAGATTATCAGAACTGTTAGACGTACAAGTTGGACAAAATTTATCTGGGCAAAACTGAATTTTCTGCTTGTTTATATAAATAGAAGGGCCACTGTCACAAGATAAACGAAGTTGACATAACAGTCTCAATATGTTGATATTATTCCTCTTTAAATATTCCTCCTCTTGACCCAAAGAGCTCACGTTTCTAAAAATACTATTATATTTTGAATTTATAACTTTTTCTATGTCCAAACTTACAAAATTGTTTTTTAGTTTCTCCTTCATATCTCTTAGATTAATTTGAACAAAATGAGCATCTTGTCGATCCCAAACATCCTGAGCCCCTATAATACCCAAAACTCTTTCAAGTGATGCAGCCCAATTGAACGGTATAAAGCTATTATTTCTCAGCCCAAAAAGACGATTATAGCATTGCTTTAAAAGAGTGTGTTCAGGAACGGATAATATTTTATACCAATACTTCAACATTCTATTGAATACCTCAGCCTTCAAATGTGGCATGCCAGTTTCTAGCCGGACGTATGCACTCGGCGTATTACGTGGGAGGTGTAGTAAATATTTGAAAAACTTAACTTGAACACTCTCTATTTTATCACAATATGCAGAAGCCCAGATTTCAGAGCAATATAAAAGTACAGAGTTCACCATCGACTTGAATAAAAGAGTTTTAGCTCGCCATACGTCACAGTTATAATAAGATAGAATTTTGATTACTTTAATTCTAATTAATATTATTTAAATGACCGAATTGTGCAATAAACTGAAATAGCACTTTGGAGGAAAACCTAACCTCCCCCCTCCCCCAAAAGTGCCCTTAAATGAATTTTTCCAGAGAAATGTTTCAAATAAAAGTTGTAGCTCCTTGTATGTGTAGTTGATATACCAGGATTAAAGAAAATCGTTGGAGCCATTTTTGAGAAAAACCCAAAAAAGTAAAAAAAAAAACTAGTAAAGTGGTACTTCCGGTTGAGGAATTTTGACAGATAACGCACAGTCAGATCGCATCATGATATCTAAACGGAACATTAAGTTTCAGCTTTCTACGGTTTTTCGTTTTAGAGCTATGCTGTTCACATACACACACCCACACACACACCATTTGCTAAAAACCACTTTTTTGGACTCAGGGGACCTCAAAACGGATATTTCCGGTGAAAACTCTATATCGAAAATTTGACACGATTACAATACTGCTTCTTACTATAGGAGTAAGAGAAAGTAAAAAAAGGAATCGAACTAATTATTAGTGCAACTAAACAAATACATTATAATAAGAAGTGTTATATAGTAAAGTTTGATAAACTAGAGATAATGTAACTAAGTAATTTGGAGTTAGAGAAAGTCTAGTGAGTGTTTCACATCAGATTTTTTTTTTTTTTTTAAGGGGCACCGAAAATGTTTTTGCACCCGGGCCCTGATGCATAGTTGACCGGCCCTGTAATTGATAAGCGTTAAGTACTTGCTAAAATTACGAAGAATGTAATTTCAAAGAACGAGTTTTTCTATGTTCTTGAACGGATTTTCTTATACTTCTGAACTTGATACACTATCTACATATGGTCTTTATAACTTTTATTTGAAACCTGACTTGCAGCGTCAGACTTTTTACTAAACTTTCTTTAAAATTAATTACATTCCCTCACCTAATGAGTTAGTAAAATTTTTAGTTTCACAGAAAAGTTTGTCAACTAAAACTATAGGATTTACGTAAGAGAAAGTCACTGAATTTTCACACCAGATTATCTCAAAAATATGGCTATTTTAGGTTGATTTTGGAAATGAATTTTATACGATTATAATTTATTGCAGTTGTAATACGTTTCTGTTTTAGACATTGAGTGATGGACAAGTTCTTGTACAGTTTGTCGATTATGGCAATGTAGATCCCTGTCCTGAAGGAACTCTTAGGAAGAAACCATCAATGACAGCCATACCTGTACAAGCAACTTGTTTTAAACTTCATACTATAGCGCCAGTATGTATGAATATATTATTTCAACATCGTAAAATGAAATTTTGCTCAATCAAATAAATAATTAAATTTTTACAGGCGCATACAGATGGAAAATGGAAACGAGAAGATTTGGATAATATTCACTCTTCTGTATCAACAAAGAATTGCCGCGTTGAACTGGAAGCTATAGCTGATGGTTATGGGGTAAGTCATGGTATTTGGTAAAGTATATTTTACTGTTAATAACCTAATAACATTATTTTTGTGAAGAGAAATCTATCTCCTTTGAAAGTTATTTAAGCACGGTATTTTTGAAGTTATTTGAAGTACTTATCCCACCCTTTCCTTGAAAGGGCTTTGAAGTAAATCTTTTTTGTTACTCTTCCTTCCATTCAAGGTTTAGGCCTGAACTAGCACTTCTGCAGTAACTTTGTATTTGTTTCTCTCCATCATTTTGAGATTGTTCCACTTCTCTTCTTTCATCCGATTGGTTAAGTATTCCCTGCTGAGTAAAATTTGAGAAATCCATTCTCATGATCTATAGGTTTTTATTCTTTCTCCTGTTCACTTACATTTTAATTAATCTTGATTTAGTTTTTTACTCCTAAAATCCATGTTTTGTTTGAAAACTTGCTTAGATTCTGAAACCACATTAGATTAGATTAGTTATGAGTGAATGGCTTCAAGACCCAAACCCACTGCGACCTAAAAGATATATTGTGGTGCTTTTGGGATCAGTATTTATACATAGAATGAAAGCCGCCTTTAAATGCATAATATTTAAGTACAAATTAGCGAGAGACTATATAGTAATAAACTAGAGTTTGTCTGTGGATAGCCTCAGACCAAGATGCACACAAATGCAAGTATTATATTTATGTAAATAGTGTTCATTGAAAAATCCAGGAGTATTTATGTATTTATAAAAATTGGGTGCTTTCTTTTTTCGTTTACCTTCTATTAAATAATATTTCGACTTACTTTATTGTCTTTGATTCTGTTGTAAATATTGTGTTTCTTTAAAAGTTTATCTTCTGGAGTTATAATTATTGCATTTTGTACTTTTTTCGAATAATTTTTCTGGCAGCGGCACTAGAAGGTTGAACCTCTTTACTTTCTCACTGCTTTAGGAGTAATCGATCATGTTAAAAACATTTGGCATACAGTCCAAGAAAGCCAAGGCTTTCCAGGCGGCGATTTTTATTGGGAGGGCTTGTGGTAAGCAGCATTTTCCGTTCCAACCACCGTTTTGATTCTGGCCTTCACTACCAATTCGCAGTAAATAATCGATTGTATTTAATTTTTGAAATTGAATATTCCCTGAATTACATATTTTCAGGTTCTCTGAATAAGATTGAGCCAATAAGCGGTGAGCATTATTATGCTCGTATTATTCAGGTTCAGCACCGATTTCTTGATGTCGAATTTGGATTCGAAATACCTCTCAGGTGTATATTTGAGCATTTATATACATATTAATAGTAAGTGAAAAGCCCATTAAGGCGTCTGCCTGTATCTAAATCAGTACTTCGGAATTCAAAAAAACAATGTTTAGTCTTTAAAGTGACAGTTTGGTAAATCTTCATATCTCTTCGCTATAGAAATATGGGTAAGTCCAGCATTACATTGGATGTCAGCGAATTTGCCTGCTTTCGTTTAGTGGCCAAGTGACTTGTCGCTAGAGTAGATCTTTGGATTTATTTGGTTACGGTTATGACTTGAGCTGTCTTTATTGCTTTTTCTCAGTTGCAGTTCATTAATCAGAAACTAAAATTTAAAAAAAAAATAATAATGTTATTGTTTAAAAAGAAGGAAAATGTTTGTAGATCAAAAGGTTAATAATGGCTAATGGGAAAGATGCAATAGCACTTTGGGTAGCAAACAGATGGGCTAGATATGCTAATGAACCACTAGTAGAATATTTGCAAAAAATGGATTTAAAAGACAAAGAAGAAACGGAACAGCTTGAAGAGGATGTTAATGAAGATGGATCGGTAGAAGACAGACAGGTAATATAGATGTTTTTTATATCAGTGTCTAGAAAATATGAATGAGTGACATGTATAATGCTGGGCTTAGTATATTTACAAAAAAAAAAGAAATTATTTGCCATAAAAATTAATAAAATAATAATTAATAATGATTTATAATCATTAAAAAAGGTAATAGACAGACATCTATTTGTATAACGAATGTTCACTTGTTGATGTTTCTCATCAGTATTTGCGACTGTTATACATGATAATTTACATCAGTTTGTAATCAGTTCTTTTCATTTTGTCCCTACCGAACTTCAATTTTTCCTTTCCAATTATCGCTGGTGCTTCACAAGATAGTGCCTTGGTCATTTGTTTTTGCCGTAATTCCGAGCTCTCCAGATTCATAAGTTCCCTATAAAAAGGTTTAAAGGTGCGGGGCGAATACAAGTAAATTCATCAAAAAGCAAAAACATCATCTTTATAGTTCCTCATGCCACCATTTTTCCGATCTTTCTCTTTAATCTTTGATGGCAAAACAGAAAAACTTCGGATTCCAAGAGTTTCGGCTTTTTCATACATTTTCATCAACTTCGGTTTCAAGATATAACGCACTTCTTAAATATACTCTTACAAAGAAATCAACGTTTTCACACAATCTTGATAAACCAAACTCTTACTAAGAATGAAAATCTGAAGCTAATCAGAACCAACAAAAAGAAGCATGTTGTGGTGAAGAAGTTTCAGATGTTGTCCAGCATTGCCGGCCCATCTACCATAAATTCCATGAGTCCACTTATGCTCACCCTGAACACTCATTCAAAGATTGTCACCCTAGACCATCTAAAAAAAATCCAAGTCGCTGCTGAAACCCTGTGCCCTCAATGAAACTTAAAACAGTGCTTACCATTTTTTCCGTCATATCTCCTGCACGTTTCTTTTTATAAATATATCGTACAGTGGTACGATCATCGTCCTTTATTCCTCGACCTCTCTACTGGTGCCAATAGGAAGAAACTTCTTAACATATATAACCCTTTCCAAGTTTATTCCTCTGTTAAATTTCAAGGTCAGGGAAGATCTAAAGAGGATATCTTCTCCTCCACTAGCCGGTATGTACCTAAGCTTCTAAAATTTTCTCTGCATGATACCGTCGCAGCCCGTCAGAAGGTTTATTTCAGTCAGTACTATATCTCCCCACAGAATCTGCAGGTTCTTAAACTTCTTCAGCTGCCTCATGAGCATACAATGCCCCTTGAAGAAATGTCAGAGTTAGCACGCCTCAGAACTTTTACAGTCGTAAGCACTCAGAAAAGTCTTGGCCTATCACATCCTGGGAAGGTATTCCAGAGTAGTAATCTCTTGACTTCCCCCTCGTTTCTGAACTCTTCTTACAGAAGCTGAAGTGGGTTCCACAAAACATTCTATGAAGAGGGGTTTACTGCGCTTTTTATTTTCTTAAATCATTACGTTTTCCTATGATTTCCATACCATTTTTGAACCAATGACCACATGAACACATGCTTTGATGGCCATTTGACTATCAGATAGGATCAATCTCATGATTTCGATAATTGCTTTCGAGGAGTTATTGGACACCTCTTTCAATTCGTGACTTTCCGCCTAGATAACGCTGGGAAAG
This sequence comes from Triatoma infestans, assembly GCA_011037195.1. Lineage (NCBI taxonomy): Eukaryota > Metazoa > Arthropoda > Insecta > Hemiptera > Reduviidae > Triatoma > Triatoma infestans. Next base: position 41,153 of record JAAEAF010004382.1, read on the forward strand.
TTGCCCATTACCATGTGTGCTTGGTTCTAGCCCCACCTATACCACCCGCGCAGTTCCCAAAAGAGTCTGTGGGAAAACTATTGACATGTATGGATGAGCTTGTTTGTGTGAAGTAAGGTCTTGTAAATTAAGTTCATGTGGTCAAACATGGAAGTCTTGAAACAATGTCAAATCTATGACCGCAGAACATGCAGAATAATAACATTACATTATATGTTTAATAATATTATCGCCCTATGTTCTTTAATTTTATTGTTGCTTTCTTTTAGAAACAAAAACTTATTCATTTATTATAAATTTCAGAGCGATGAAGAAGAAGTTAGTAAAGGCGATGAAGAAGAAGTTAGTAAAGGCGAAGAAGATAATTCCAATAATTCAGACGTGGAAAGAAGCGGTGATTTAGAATTAGCAGATTCTAAGTTATCTTATGGTGAAGATGGCGATGATGATGACGATGAATTTAATGATAAACTTAGTAAAAGAGTATTACATTGGTCTTGGCTAGTTTCCAATCATGAAGAGCTGGTATTTCAATGATAAAAATGTCATATCTTCAATTGATTTTAATTCTATGAACTTTTTGTTATTATTTAATATTTTATTTTACAGAAACCTTTATGCAAATATGAACAATTAGAGATAAGTGAAGATATTGAAACTCTGTTCGTAGAATTGACTGCAGTATTATCAGAAATGGAAATTGTCCTCATTATTATGGAGACAGATAATACTGATTTATTAAAAAGTAAAAATGAATTTAACGAGCTATTTGAAAGAATGCAAAAAGATGCAGCTTCACAACCACTTATAAAAAAACCATACAGATGTAAGTAAAACAGTCAAAATATATATATATCAAAAACTTAAGATACCAGCCTAAGTCTTATTTTCTGTAACAAGATTTTTGCAAAAATCGAGATTACATTTTTTGCAGTACTGTATTAAACTAGAATTCAGTAATGTTTAATTCTGCGTTTTTCTTGTTAAAGTTGGAGATCTAAAATTGAGAGTTGCACTTGCATTTACCTATACCTTGTAGCTTACAAAAATTATTGTAAAATACATCTTTCGTATAGTTCTATTTTAAATATGTGTCGTGTAAAAAAAGTGAGGTACATCAAGCCTTAATGTGAGGTGTATCATCATCTTGGCCAGAATAAATGGCAAAGAACGTTAAACGTGCTACAGAATATTAAGTTCAAATCTATTAAAGTTTATACTTCAGAATTTTAAATCTTTTAAATGAAACGTTTTTAAAATTTGTGAATATGTTTAGATTTTATTTTTGTTTTTCATATTATTTATTTAATTTCATAACACTTGAAGATGGTATTAAAAAAGAAACTGATTTTCCTAGCTTTATCATCGTTCATTCATCATTCATTTAAAAAAAAAAAAAAGTTTGAAATAAAATTAAAGCGCATTAATTATTAAGGTAGCAACTTGATAGAATGGGCTGAAATTCCCTTGTAAGAAACGTTCGAACTTAGTATTTCGTGTTTCTAAAATAGTAGGATTATGCATCTCAACAAGAAGAGAGAGAGAGAGAGAAAAAGACAGTGAGTGGCGAACTGAGTTTGCCAAGTTTGTACGCTGGTATTTGCACATTTATGTTACTTTTTCAAGAACTAGTATACGCTGTACAATTGCTGTAATCTTTTCATTTAAAAAAAAATCATGTATTCCCTTCCCATTATATTGCAGTGTGAAAATTTTTGATCGTTCATGTATATTTACAAGTTAAAAATTCTCAGCTTATCGCTGGCACATACATATTTTTCTAAATGTTCTGGATCTCTACGTCACTTCCGGGTGTCCGACCGTATTCCTCAGTTTCCCTAAAATTTATGATTGCTCGATGAACCGCAGAAGTGATAGAATTGAACGTTCTGCCACAGTGGTCACTCCTGACTTGGATATGTGGGGGTTCAACATTTTTTTTTTAAATACATTACCTATCATTATTAGCAGCTTGGCTAGATAGAAATCATGAAGTAAGCCAGGTGCCAGGTATAACTTGCATCCCTCCCCTACAATTAAAAATGTTAAATTAACAATAAATCGGTCACTGTGCACCCAGAGAAGAAGTGTGAAAAAAGAGTTGTACCGTTTGAGTTCGAAAATTAAGTGGTTAACTTAATAGAATTTTTTATTGTCTAAATAAAGTGTTTCAAAGGAAATCTCAATCAGTTAGCATCGATTCTTTGCTGGGTCATATATCTTAGTGATGTTTTAAGTACCAATACCAACATCAAATTTTTATAAATATAAAAATATATATAAATATAATATATAAAAATCCACACATTGGCACAAGCACATCACATCACAAAAAATCTGGTGTGAAACACTCATACAACTTTCTCTTACTCCAGTTCTCAAAATTATAATTGACAAATTTTATAGTTTGTGTACCAAATTTAATTAATTTCGTCAAAAACTGAAAAAACTGTTCGGTAAAAGCGCACTTCCGGTTTACTATTTTCTTGAAACTCAGAATTTTGGCCATCTATTTATTTCTAATTAATTTTGTTTGGATGATAGAATTGTATAATCAACTATGAGAGCACTTTAGAGAAAAATATAACCCCACCCCTCCCCTAAAAGTGCCCTTAAATGAATTTTATCAGACTGTTTTAAATAAAAATTATACATCTTTGTGGTTTACTTTATATAAGAAGTTTCAACTTTCTACGGTTTTTCGTTTTTGAGCTATGCTGTTCAATACACACACACACACACACACACAGAACATTTGCTAAAAACAACTTTTTAACTCCGGGTAAGATCGGGTAAGTAATGTTCATCGCGCTTGTAACCCCCACTCTTATTTTAAAAAATGTAGTAAGAATATACACTTTTCTATACTAACACAAAGAAATTTTTTATATATTCATATATATATATATTAAATTCTCCAGCGCGACGCCCAACTTTGAACCTCCAACTTCCTACCTTTTTATAAAACTCCTGATATACATACAACAGTATGATAGTGTGAATTGCACACTAGTGTACAATTCGTTATACGAACATGTTTAAGGAGCTCCTATACTGATATACGTTCCTATTCTTTTATGTCTGATTCTCCGATTTGACAACAAAATTATTAAATTAATTTATTTGATTTTTGATTATTATAAACAATTGATAATCAGGCCAATATATACAATTTTTACTGACTTAATTTCGTAAATAATACAAAAATGAAAATATTTTGTTGAAATTGAAATATTTGATAAAAATATGAAAATTTGTTACTTTTTTATTTAATTTTTTATTTCAAATAGCTGGGGGTTCAGTCGCGCAATCGCGAATACCAGTAGCAGCCACTGTTCTGCCATATATCGTACGTTATTTTCTAACGGCATCCTCAAAAGAAATAATCATTTTTCAGTTAATAAAGTTAAACAAATAAAGTAATTTAACGATAAAATTAAAAATAATGTGGAATTAAAAAAAAAATCATTATGATGTCATTCCTAGACCAAACAGCCACACTAAATGAATGTCTACTATTTTCAGTTTTTATGCCCAAGAAAGTTAGGAGTTCTTGTGATTAAAGTATTGTAAATAACATTTATATTAGTTATAAACATAAATATACCAAAGCTAATACAAAGTATAGTATTATGGTTTTTTAATATAGAAAAATAAGTATCCCATTTTTTCTGAATGTATATGTATTTATATACATATATATTTGTATATAATTTAGTTGCTTATTTTCCGTTTATAGATGCCAAAAAAAACTACAGTATAAGTAAAGAGAGGATAGATTGACATCAACTGAATCAAAACTAGTTGGCTTAAAATGTAAATGATACTAATGATGTTGTTTGTGAAATGCAAATTTAAATTCACCTGTCCCATTAGTTAAAATAACTTAACAGGTTTTTAAATCTTTCGGATAAGAGCAGGATGTCCATGTGTCCACAAGGATTCCCTCCAACTCAAACCACTACTTTAGATTACATACAAAATTAGACAGAGGGGGGCTTTTGTTGAGAATATTTGAAATATAATATATATATATATATATTTTGTTTTGTTTTAGATAAAATGTGTTGTGCCCAATTTTCAGCGGATAATACATGGTACAGAGCTTTTGTACTTGATGAATTACAAAATGAAAGATTATTAATTCAGTATATTGATTATGGAAATGTTGAAGTACTTCCTGCTAAAGAGTTAGTAATAAATTTTATGACAATGTCCGATATTTATGAGATAAATTTTATGTTTTCTTTAAAGACAATATGTTTTTTTTAATTAAAGTCTTGCAAAATAATGTATAAAAAAAAACTTCTTTTTTTTTTATAGGGTTCATGCCATAGCGAATGAATGGGTTAAACCGAAAGCACAATCATTTCTATGCTGCCTACATGATATAGAAGTGAATAGTTCAATTCTGCCTAAAAAGGAAATTATGAATAAGTTATCTACTTGCTTATCAAAAGGGAATTTGAGAGCCGAAATTAAGGTACATAATGTAATACAATAATAATAATAATAATAATAGTAATAATAATAACACCTTAGAAAAGCTTAACACAACCTTCTCCTATCTCGGGGGGTTAAGCTGTTCGCGTCCGAGAATGTTCTCAAGGATATCCAAATAAACAATATCACTCCAGCCAGCGCAGCCTTTTCATACTGGGCCACGCGTCGTGGAATGTCTAACCGAAGTCAACGTGTAGGGGGGAAAAAAATATTTCTCCTATCTCAAACCGTGTTGGACATATATAGAAAATCATTTAACTTTTTCATAATACTATATCATTGTTTCTTAGTACTATATTTTTTTTTAAGTTTGACATATTCATATAGCATTTATAGCTGGGTCAATATGACCAAAGTTTAGAGATGAATTCTTGAAGTCGAATGACGAGAACTCTGGATTTATAGTTTTAACGAATTGCGCGCCAAAATATCCGACAAAACTATCGACTTTTTCTTTTTTTTTCAAGTTCTTTCAAATAATGCATTTGAATAAAAATATTAACTAAATCAGTCTTTTGATTTAAAAATCATAGCTTATCTTCAGTCATTCATATAATATATAAGGTGCTGCAAGGTAGTGAAGAGCATCTTGCCTCTCCAATGAGATTGCAAACTGAAAAGTACTTATCCTTAAAAATTCATCTCTTGCATTTTCTTAATGATCGATTCTTCATTTGATTTATTTACAACTTTTATTTAAATGATTTTAAAACAAACAAAAAGATTTAAATAAAAAAAACTTTGAAAAATAGCAAAAACATTGTTTCGGACAAGATATAAATCAACCTGTATTTGAAAGCTGTCGATTGCATAACAGTTAGAGAAAATTTAAATGCATAAAAACTATTTAAAGATTAAAAATTCTCTTGGTTACGTTTTAAAATGTAAAGAAAAAAATAACAGTTCAATACCTGTTTAATAATTGTAAATTTTTTATATTTAAAATACCCAACCTGATTTGTGACAGCCGGGAATCTATCAGTTTTCATTTTTCTTTAGATTATATAATGATCAGGTTAAAATAAAATTTTGACCCCAAGGTTGAAAATTTAAATTCCTTTCGTTTTGAAGAAAATGTCCTAATTTTTTTTTATAAAATAGTAATCTACATTAAAAGCATTGCATATCACATATTTTCAATCAGATAATTCCATGTTTACGAATTTGAATATTGAAACTGTTTGTGCTTGAAATAAAAGTAATATAATATATTCGTTCATTGTAAAATATAACGGCTGTGGCAAAGGACTAACGAGGAAATAAAGCACTTTTTAAAGTTATGGACTTTTCAGCTACCTTATGTATCTATCTATTTATATATCTAAGTTGCTGCTTATTTCCCCCTTTATAAATAAACACAAAAACTACTGCATAAGTAGAAAATGTGGGAGATTGACATCAACTGAATCAAAACAAGCACAGCTGACAAATAAGGAACTGTTAAGGTGGATGGCTAGAAATTAATTAGCATTTTGGGAGGTGACTAATTAGAAGGAAAGTTAATTAGAATTTTTTAAGGAAGGGATTAGCTCAGTGGTAGCGCGCTGGATTAGCAACGTGGATGGTCCCGGGTTCGAGGAGTCCAGCTGCTGCTCTTAGATTTTTTATTCCTAGGAGCCTCTTACAGCTTACTGTCCGGTGATGGACAGTGTTGTCTTTAATAACGAGAGAACACTGTCCGGGGGCCGGCAGTGCTGTAAGAAGGCTCCGAACTTTAGATAGCATAGGGTTTAGTCCCTCCCAAAAGACAATAAATAAATAAAAAATAGAATTTTAATGAAGTTAATTAGAAACCTTATGAAGGGCACCGGAAGGTGTTCGAAACGACAATCAGTTGCTTCAAGCATGAGGTCCATCAATCATCTTCGTTTGTATGTAGAATATGTTCGGTAACTCGATCTGGTAAACAGATGGATCCAAAACTCCGACTGGGGTCGGAGCTGGGGTCTACGGGGGCAGGCCTAAAGTTAAAATTAAGGTCAGCCTAGGGAAGTACGCCAGGTCTTTCAGGCTGAAGTCGTGGCGTTACAACTCTACGCTAGGGAGATTATAAGGCAAAGGATAGTGGGTAGAAGAGTGGCCATATACTCTGACAGTCAGGCAGACCTGAAGGCACTTTCCTCACACCAAATAGTCTCAAGACTGGTGTGGGACTGCCTACTTGCCCTCAGCGAGGTGGGTACTCGGAATAAACTGACACTCGCCTGGGTGCCGGGGCATGCGGGGTTCCTGGGCAATGAGAGGGAGGATGCCCTAGCGAGGGAGGGCTCGCAGGATAACTTTATAGGCCCCGAACCCTTCTGCGGCTTGTCCAGGAGCTCATCCAAACTTCTATCAAGGGGTGGATAGAAGATCAGCGTCTGCGTTGGTGGGAGGGAACACCAGGACAGAGGCAGGCAAAGCTCTTCATTAAAAGACATTTGCCTAAATTTACCAAAGACCTACTGAGCCAAACCCGAAGGGATATAAGGTTAATTGTGGGTCTACTAACAGGGCATTGTAGGCTGAATAGACACATGCACCACCTACAACTTGCGGATAGTGCGCCATGCCGATTCTGCAAGGTAGAGGAGGAGACCCCGGCGCACATCCTTTGTGAGTGCGCCGGCCTGGCGAGGATTAGGTTTCTTCAATTGGGGACGGGCAATCCCGAAGCTGAAAGCTTCATGACGGAGCCGCTCTCAGCTTTGCTAGGATTGATTAGGAGGGCAAAGCTGGGGGCTGTTCTGTAACTTAAGGGGATCCACAATAGACCTCAACTTGTAGGTCGCAGTGGAATAAGGCTCCCCCCCCCCGATTCCATTCTATTCTATGTAAAATATTGACAGCGGCAAAACATTAACATTGTTTTATCGAAAGTAGTTCCTTTTTATTTTTATTTTTTCTTATATAAAAATGTTTTAATTTTATTTATTTATCACTTCATTTGTTTTTTAATTCCAGACACGATCTTTAGTAAATGGAGTAGAACTGTTTTATGGTGATGAATTGGCGTATCAGTCATTGATCGATGAAGGTATTTTCATTAAAACGTCCCCCTAAAAAAAAAAAAATAAAAAAAATATTGTAACATACTTTTTAAAATTTAAGAAGAAAATCTATTTGTAGATTTGAGTTTTTGATCCGATTTTTTTGTGTGAATAAGTTTTTTTTCGTCTTTTAATTTTTGTTTGTTTGTGAAATCACGTTTTTGCTCCTGTGATAGTCTAAATTAATTGGCTAATGTTGTCGTCTCTATAGGCGCATTGGTTTTTGGTAGGAGAGCATATTTTATTAAAATACCAAATAATTGAAAAAAGTTTAAAAGTTGAATCAAGATTTAAACAATCTTTGCTGTTTTAGTTTATTTGGTAATTTTTAATCTCAAAACTTTTTTTTGAGAGCTTTCCATAAACAAGTGAAAAAGAAACTTTTTTATTTTATACATTAACATAATTATGTATTATAGAAAAATGTAAAGCAATTTTGTTATTATTTAAAAATAATAAAAAAATTTTTTTTAATATATTTCAATGAATTTTGTATTATAAATTTGCGTATTGTGTATAATTTAAATGAATATATTTTGTGTCTATTCAAGCTTCTTTTTTTTGTTTAGTTTTGATAATATACGAGTTCCTGATTAATATGTTTTTGTTTAAATGTGGAATAAGTTTTATTTTTTGTTTATTAATATTTACCTTTAATATTATAACTTCGTAGAAAATTCGTTTTACTGCTTTAGTTCCTTTTCAAGTTTTAAACAAACAAAATGTAAGTGACATAGGTAGTTTTTTTGTTATGTTGTTTCTTTATTAGTACTTGTATTTTATTAGTATTAATATTTTCATGATTTATTATTTTTTTTAAAGAGAAAATCTAATGAAACCTAATATTTAATAAGAGACTAAGCACATTGGAGAAAGTATTATTAGTATTATTAGAAACTATTTCTTCGGTGGTCAGTGGTATATTAATTTTAAAATAAACAATATTTTTTTTAAATAAACCATGAACTAATTCTTTAAAAAGTCCTATCAACACCTGAGAAATGAAAATTATTTGGGAATTTTCTATATAATGTTACTTACCACTTGGGTTTTAGATGAGGAAAAAAAAAAATAATAAATTTCAGTTGTCTACCTCACAAAAAATTAATTTTATTCTACAAAATTTGTTGGTCTATTTTGCTACCAGTTGGTGGTATCTGGTTAGTAAGCTTGAAATCTACACTGAACAAGCCTTGGCCAATAATGGTGGAATGCCATTTTAGGGTATAAAGACAGACATGGCGGTTTTAACCGAAGCGTTTCACGAACCGGTAGTGTTCTAACAAACCAAACTGAGCTGTGTTTTATTAAGCGATTTGTGGAGTGATCGATACGGTTTGCAGTATGGACGACGTGATGTATTTGCATTGAAAAATTTATTAAAAAAAAAAAAACGAATAATGTGGATAAATCCAATTATCAAAGAAAGGCAACAAAAAGGGCATTGTCATATATGTTTGCTGAAGTACATGGAAACGATGAAAAATTTTTTAACTTCACTAGGCTGTCGCGATGTACTTTTGATGAGTTACTCACAATTTGCCAAAACAAGCTAACAAAGAAAGATAATTTCCTCATATACCAAAGTGCCCAGGTCATTTTCTACATCGTTTATTAGCTATTCTGCATCAAATTCTTCTCCAACCATTTCTAAACAAAACAAGTCAACAAACGCCCGTATCTGAACAGGGCCATATGAACACGTTAAAACACCCTTTCGGGTGACTTCGGGTAAGTTAAACCGACTCGATTCCTCCAGATCAATCACCTACCGAAGCTGTTTTAAAATCGCGGCACACTGTGTATGTTTTTTACACTATTATGATATAGTCCATGACATATTGAGTCGGACACCGACTCGTTAAACGCTTCGGTTGAAACTGCTGTGTGTCTGTCTTTACCCTTAGACCAAATCACTGATGCGGGTTTACTTATGAAAAAGCTCATAACAACCATGACACTAAGCTTTTATTTTTTGTGAATTATTTATTCAGTTGCTATATAAAAAAAAAAAAAAATGGAAATGCTCCTGAACAATCAGAAATTAGGCATATTTCAGGTGGAGAAGATTCGGATGACCGTCTGTCGGCAGCGCCCGCTCTAGCGGTTACGTCGCCACGGACAAAAAGACAAATTGCCGCCCCTCAAGAATATATACTGTAACGTTTTTTCCTCTAAACTAGCTACTGCAACTAGTTTTAAGTGGGTTCGTATAGATAAAATACTCCAAACTTCAATCAAGAAAACACCAATTTATTGCTATACACAATAAATTACTACATACAACGCTTAATAATTACTATTTCACTTTGTTCACTTTTTGTACACTTTTCACAATCTAGTGACTTCGTTTGTAACTGAAAAACTCTCCCAACTCTCTGTCGTCCGTCTTCTTCCAGACTCTTCTTAATTATTCCAGAGAAAACTAGAGCCCGCCACCGCTTCCTGCGGCCATTAAGAGAACCTTAGATATCTGCCTTCTCTTCTAGATGGAACCACTAGCTGCTTTACAATTTTGAAAAAATTGGGCCTGTAACTACTTCACTATGGTCGATCGTGTCCAATTGATATACTTAAAGTTGCTCTTAAATCTGCCGCGACAAGTCCCCAATATTTTCGTTCGCTGGAAGTTGAATGACGGCAAGTGAAAACCAGGATTTTTAATAAATCTATGAGATTCTGGCTGTAGATTTTATCGATGTTAAGAAGCTCACCTCTGAAGGAAGATATGCTATAGAAGACTTGTGAAGCTTTTGGATGGTTCTGACATTCCTTTTAACTAGGTGGCTCTTTTGAGAGAAAGGCCTTTATTCTATAGGAGCTCGGACATCTGGGAGGCGCAGCATGCGGTCATGGTCTCTAATAACTTAAAAAATCTTTCTCTAAACTGACATTAATGAAGTACTTAACTCTTCATATAACATCCACTATAGATTGATATGTCCCTTGGCTAATGGGAGTCATATGTATATAAACCAGATTGATAGCTCAATTTATAGAGTAGCTAGTAATCGTCACCCTAGGATTTTTTTATAATGTAATAGCCTATTTATTTGATCCTACAAGAGTTGCTTTACTTGTGCGGTGGGCAAAAATGACAATATTATGCACTTTATTTTGGAATGCCCTTATTATAAATGTTTGAGAAGGAGGTTGTTAAATAGGTATTTACCTTCACACAGTTCTTTATGTTTTTGCTAACTTACTAGATATAGAAAATAAAGAAAAGTTAAACCACTTGTTTTATCTCTGAGGCTTTGGAGAAAAGATATACATAGGTTTGTAAAGGTATTATTTAATACCTACGAGAAGATCCCTCAAACTCCTTCCCTAAAATAATTTGTATAAATGAATAAAGTCTATTTAAATCATTGTTACTACTACTTTATTAATTAAGTATTTAATATTATTTTATTACGTTGAAGATTAACTGTAATGTTTCTTCTCGTAACGTTTGTATTTTTTTTTCAGCTTTCAGCAGAAGTCAATCTCTTGGTATGGAAATGTAGTTTCTTTAGGCAATAAATAAATAAATATTGAATGAAATTTCTCAAAAAATGTTTCAAGCAATTGGACCAGCCATTTCAAGAGATTTTGATGCTGCTTTCAAAAATATATCAAATACAATATTCAATCAAATACCAACAAATGAAATTAGCCCGTAAATTTTATTGACAAGATTTAGATAAAAGTTCTTGAACTGTATGTTGGTAGTTACATATAAAAGTTTATAAAAATAATGATTATATAGGATGGATTGCTATTTGAATCTATCCTTCAATAGTCTTAAATTTCTCATTTTAACATTGTATCTAAGTTATTACTTACGATAGTATTAATATTCGCAGCCCTCTATAGCTTCCAGCTAAAAAACAAATGTAAAAAATCTGAATCCTCGCATGAAAAAAAAAAAGAAGGGAAAAATGCCATATCAAGCGTTATTCCAGAAAAATATCTTGGAAAATAATATACCAAGAATCATCACAATAGCTTGCGAAAGAAATATAATCTAGAAAAAAGATAAATAAATATTTGAATTTTATTAATATACTTAATATATTCAATTATTTCTAGTTTAAAAATGAAGAGTACGGTTTTTTTTTTAATTATAATGTACATCTAAGTAATTTTTTCAGTTTTTGAAATTTTCACCATAAAAACACCGACGAATTTTATTAAATTTGGTATACTAAACTATAAAGTTTGTCGCTTAAAATTTTGAAAACTGATGTTAGAGAAACTTGTGTGTGTTCCACACCACATGTTTTTTCTAATTAATAAAGTAACTAATTAAAATTAGTATATTTGTAGTTATAAACATGGCCACCAGATAACAACACCTACTGAGAAATCAATTTTATTTATGGTTATATAGTTTGTCACTAGATGTCTCTACTTCCTAAGATTTTTTGCGAGCCATTACGCTAACCCCTTCCCGTTCATTCCTAAAGACGCATTTTAAACTATTGAAAATTTTTTCGTCAGAGGATGGCGCTGTGATCGGGTGGCAAATTTTGGAACTACAAGGCTAAAATCTAGAAGCTTATGCTTTCTAGCGGCAATTATGTGAACTACTACAAATTCTAGAGTAAGTAAGTGCTGTTACCTGGCGGTGGATTCAGAAAGTTAATTTTATTCGTTTTTTAACTAATTTTCTTTTTTTATTTCAACTAAAATGTAAAAATTTGATTTTTGTTTGTTTGTTTTTTATAAGAATACAGAACTAATTTTTTAGCATAAACTTCATCTCCAACAGTTACATTCTTAAAGCAGTTAGAAAAAATAAAAATTTTATATTTGTTCTTTAGCTCTATCTTTTTGTACGTCTATTATCAATTATTCAATTATTTGTTAAAGGCGGCTAATTGTGACTCTAAAATTAATTAAGTTATTTTCTCTCTTATTAAGTTACATGTATTCATTATATTTAATACCGATTTAAAATGTTCTTCCAAATAATTGTGAAGGGTGTTCTATCCCGAGACTTAAATTGTTCAGCAAATTGCCGTCACAAGCATTGCTACTGGATTGATAGAGAGCTTGCTATCATACAATGCAATCTTAGGTAGGTAAATAGTATAATGCTCACCTCCTTTATTTATCTGTAATACATGTCCACTAACCGTTTATTTGCAAATGAATTATACAATAAAGGAATGAAGGGTGATTGTTTTATACCAGATTTCTTTTCCCTAAATCGCGGCAGTAGACTAAATAAATTTAGCGATTTCAAATCTAGACTATGAGGGAAAATGCAGACTTTGTCAACAGAGCATCATTTTGATTAGAAACAGAATTTTTTTCTTGTACAACCTTTATTTGGATCTTATTTTTCGCATTATTTGTTTGTCTCAAAAGTTTTATTTTCGGGACTTCATCAGTCATCAGTTATTTTAGTGGTACTTTAGAGAAAAGCATATTGCTAATCAGTTATTTTAGTGATACTTTAGAGAAAAGTATATTGCTATTGTTCTTTCAAAAAAAATGTGGCGAATAAAAGTGATAAGAATTTATATGTATAGATAGTATTCAACGTTTAAAAAAAATCTTTGCAGCCAATTTCGAGAAAATCACAAAAAAAGCATTCAGTAAATTCGCACTGTCGGATGGATTTTGCCGTCTGTGCAATCCAAAAAGTAAATTCTGGCAAATTGTATTAATTAACTGTTTTTGTTCTTAATTTGTTTGCAAAGTTAAGCCTTTGCACTTCTATGGCTTGTTGCAGCGCTCGCTCTAGCGGTTACGTCGCCCCAGACAAAAAGACAAATCACCGCCCCTTCATATTTATACTCTACCGATCAGAAGTTTGGGATCAGTAAAAAAATTTAGTTATTTACTAAAATTCTTTAAAGAAAAATATAGTTACATTGTAATAAGAATTTTCCAGTAAAGTGATTTATGCATAATACCTCCCCCATTTAAATGACACCTTTTAAAATAAATATTTTATTAACATTATATACCTCGAAGGATACCTTTATAGGCCCGGAGCCCTTCTGCGGTTGCCCAGGAGCCTCAATCACGCTTCTATCAAGGAATGGATAGAAGACCAGCAGCTGCGAGGATGGGAAAGAATGCCAGGGCAGAGGCAGGCTAAATTCTTTGTTAAGACATTTACCTACTTCACCAGGGATCTACTGAGCCATAGCCGAAGAGATATAAGGATAATAGTGGGTCTACTAACAGGGCATTGCAGGCGGCTGAATAGGCACATACACCATTACTACTAGCAGACAACGCGTTATGCTGTTTCAGCATGGCCGAGGAGGAAACCCCTGCACACGTCCTTTGTGTGTGTGCCGGCCTGGCGAGGACAAGGTTTCTTCAACTGGGGACTAGCAATTCCGAAGCCACGAGCTTCATGCGGAGCCACTTTCAGCATTGCTAGGTCTGATTAAGAGGGCGAAGCTGAGCAATGTCATACCCAGGAGATACACAATAGACCTCTCAATGAAGGTCGCAGTGGAATGAGGAGTGGCCCTCCCCCATCCAATCTAACATAATATACACTTTGCCCTTTGAAAAACAATTTACCTCTTGGATTTGTTAGTACTTCACAGAGAATAATTTCTTTCAAATTATTGATTCTGTTTATAGATTAGGACTTTGTATTGTTTGTCAATAAATCGTTATTTACTTACTTTTTATTCCATTTTATTTAATTAGGATTAGTTCACTCATTGAGCTTCACGGTTACGAGTATATCTTCACGGTTTACGTACGAGTACATCTTACATGCAACGTTGATTTTTCCTCTTTTGAATGAATACAAAATGGGCAAAGTTAAAGAAGTGAATGTTGCTACCAGAAGTGCCATTTGAACTTTACATAAAATAAAGAAATCAGAACGAAAAATAACGGCTGAACTTAAAAATTCAAAAAATGGTGATCACTGTGCTATTAAACGGTTTAAAAAATATGATGATCATGAAGATTTGCATCGCTCCGGGAGACCAAAATCAACAACCAGGTGAGGATAAGTTCATTATTTTATGAAGTAAATGAAACAGACGACGCATAGCTCCTAAAATCAGAGGGGAAGTTATTAAAACCAATCCGAGGCCAATTTCTGTCTCAACTGTTCAAAGGCGACTTCGTCAAGCGAACTTAATACGAAGGGTTGCAACGCTGAAACCATTATTAAAGAGTGCAAAACAAGAAGAAACGTTCAGAGTGGGCTTGAAATACAAAGACTTCACAGTGAAAGGTTGGAGGAATCTTTCAGCTCAGAAAAACTTCATCCCAATGCATAATACCCACCGTTATGCACAGAGAGGACTCGGTCATGGTTTGGGGATGTTTTTCAGCCTATGGAATGAGTGATCTCGTCGTATTGACGGGATAATGAAAAAAGAAAATTTAAAAGTATTTTAGAAAATCACGTCTTACCCTGGGGCCAGCGATTTGATTGGGGGAAAAAATCATTATGCAACAGGACAGTGACCCTAAACATACTCCCAAATTATATCGACAATACCTTAAGGAAAAAGAAGATGAAAAATATGTATTAATATAGTCTGGCCCTCGCAATCCCCGGTCTTGAACCCAATTGAACTTTTGTGGGATGAGCTAGAAGAAAAAGTTCGTATCAAGTGTCCTAATTCTCCAAATGCTCTGTGGCAGATACTGTACAGTGTGTGGAATAATATTGGATTCGAAACAATCAATAAATTGATTGAGAGAATGCCTAGAATTATAAGAGAAGTAATTGAGCGCAAAAAACGGCTTTGATGAAAAAGCCGTTTAGTCGAAATTTATTTTTGAGAAAGATTTACACTTTGTAATGAATTTGCTATCGCTTATATTATTGTATATAGATTAAATATAACATTTTTGAATTGCTGACATTTTATTTCATTCATAACAAATCATTAAATTAACAAAAATAAATATAATACATGTTTAACATTCTAGGTGGTCCAAACTATTTATTTTTTTTAAGCAAGCCTATGCATGTTCAAACACTAGCTGAAGCAGCACTCCGTTTGCGTGCTAATGCTTTTCTGTTCAGAGAAGTATATGCTTGTTCAAACAAGTTCAAGCATCGTCCTTTACAAATTCTGCGATAATTTTTCAATAATAAAGTAAATATTTTTAGCTTTAAGACATAAACAATTTAAACACGCTAAGCACTATAAAAGTTTTAGCGAAGAAAAAAATCGATTAGTGAACTTTGTGTATTTAACACAAAAATATTTTTCCCACACTTACAGCCAAAATGACGCCCCGGACAAATGTCCGGGTTGCCCGCCCTTAGAGCGAGCTCTGAGGTTTACTTATGAAAGTGCTCATAACAACCATGACACTAAACTTATATTTTTTGTGAATTATTTATTCAGTAGCTATATAAAAAAAAAAATTGGAAATGCTCCAGAACAATCAGAAATAAGGCATATTTCAGGTGGAGAAGATTCAGATGACCGTCTGTCGGATATGCAGTTAATATTTTCAGATGGAGCATGTCTTCTTCTGGAAGAAGGTATCTACGACTGAGCAGAATAACAAAAATTCTACTTCAAGGTAAACATTTTCTTACAAACAACCCTTTCCACGAAAAAAACTCTTTTCAGTTAAGTGACAAAAAATCTTTCCATTCCTCCACAACACATCATGATCTTTCCAGACGTCACATCTCTCTTCACTATGTATGGACATAGCCCTTGATTTAATTCTCAATAACTGTCACAGATAGAAAACCCCATACCACTCGAAAGACAGCTTTCTTTACTCCCTTAAAATGTACTGCAAATCAGGTTACTTCTTCTTTATGAACAATTTTTACATACAAACTGACGGACTTGCCATGGGAAGTTACCTAGCTTCTACATTTGCCAACATTGTTATGAATGACCTCACTAATTCCAGCTATCCCTCACTCTGCAACTCCATTTCATTCTCAGTGAAATATGTTGACGACCTCTTTCTAACTGTATATCCAGGCCACAATCCCTTAATACAAGACACCTTTAATTCTTAACATTGACGCATACAGTGTATTTTAGAAATAGAACAAGACACTCTAATAATACGACAGCCAGAACAAACATTCACTTACCTTTGGTATACCAGACCTATTTACTCCGGCAGACTTCTACATTTCCTTTCAAATCAGCCCAATTAATTCCATCAAAAACACTTACATATTCAAGCTATTAATCTGCCTGCACCTCCATTCCAGACCAACAATATCAATAAAATTGCATAACATTCTACTACAAAATCATTTACTGTTTGTTATAGATAAGACATGTTTCTTAGCTTGAGGAAATTCACTTTGTTTACTATAAAAAATTAAGTAGAAAGGATTTACTACAAAATGTTTCATTAATAATTTATTATTATTTCAATAATATAAAACAAATATAGAAATACTAAGGCACAATTTGAAGTTTTTTTGACGTTTAACACCTTATGCAATCAGTTTTTTTTTAGAAAAATGCAGGCTAGTTAATTTATGATTTTATTGTTATTACTCTAAGTATCCACTGTTTGTTGTAAGATACCAATATAATATTATGCTACACTGTAATATACAGTAAATGAAATTAGAATTTTGCAATAAGCATCCTATCCAACAAGAAAGGCTTATATTTTTAAAAACATTTCCAATAATCTCGTAAATTATTTAATGAATTCAATTTATTGATTTGAGGTGATATACTTTATCCAATCATTATAAAATTATACAACAATCAATTTTGAATAGTGTGATCCATACTTGATTGATTTCTATTTAGAGTCAATTGGAATATGGAACTTAAAAAACAAAATCGTTTCCAAGGAATTACATGCGATCCTTTCGCAAAATATATTCTACATTATCTGCTATTAATACGAATTTTGTTGCACATGAATAATATAACAATGTATTTAGAATTTAACAAATTATCCTGAAAATATTACAACTCAGTGCTAGAATTATTTATTTAAATAGCCACTGAACATCCATCAAATGGACTGACTATTCAGCTTCTACTTTAGATTTGAATACTGAAATTGATTGATTACATACAATAATATTGATATTTAGAATTTAGTTATATTACATCAACAAATATTCATCTACTGTAAATTTTAAAAATAAAAAATAATTTACGCTCTAACCAATAAGTTGGTCCTATACTATTACAATTCTATTCTCAATGGGCGCCCCTAATTTTTGCCAAATAACATTTACGTATTGTTTACATTCAAATTCATAAAAAATACTGCATAAGATGCTCAAAATAAGTATACAGCCTACTATATAAAATAATTAATATTTTTAAAAATTAAAACTGAAACATACCATTACAACAATGAATAACTTTAGTAGAATTATTTTTTTATAAGTTTAAAAAAAAAAATTAATCTTCAGCCGTGTTGCGTCTCATCATTTGCTGACATTTGCCAGCAATAACATCGCAGACCGTTTGGTCCGAACGACGATGCTAGGGTGGCGTTGTGGCCGTTAGAGATAATGCACCGCCACCAGTTGGACTTTTCGGAGCAAATTCTAATGCTTTTCTAAGACGTCTCTTCAATTCATGTGGCAATTTATCGTAACATTTTTTACAGACTGGTTTTAAATCTAATTCATAGAATTTTGTCTTATGTGTCATCTTTTGATCGCATAATGAACAAGCGAAATGATGTACACACCATGCTTTATTCATGGCGGTAAACACTGTGAACAAAGAGAAGTAAGTTTTTTTTTTGAGAAACAAAGATGAAACGAGGATTTTTAAATAACATTGCAAATAGAAGATTGCATCATTAATCTCCAGTACTGTTCGGAGCTAATGCTTACAACATATCAACATATCACAGGTCAAGATAAACTGTAATTGTTTTTTAAAAAGTCAACTTTTTAAAGTTACCAACAATATTTCAATACAAAAATGTATGTACGTACCGTCACCAGCAATAACTTGATTGCAAACAAAACATAAATTGCCAAACAGTTGATGATAATGTGTTTCACAATAAGCCAAACCTTTCTTTTCGTAATGACGGTGTCCAAGAAATGGTTTCTCACATTTTGTACAAACGAAGTGCTAAAAGTGGTAATAAAGAGTAATTAAAAATAAAAATAAATTACAATACTTCCTCTTACTTAGGAGTAAGAGAAAGTAAAAATCAAATTATACAAATTACTATTAAATTATATAAAACACACATAAACTATCTTCTCGAACGAAATTCTGAAATACTGAATTCAAATCTTATTGAATTTCGGAATTTTTACTATTAATTTAATTGTCATCCTTGATGGTTGGAACCCTTAGAATATCCAAGATCTAGAAGCTAATTCTTTAAATGTGAATGGCATTTCAACAGAAAATATGATCTAATTAGAACAGCTTCCCCTCCAGAACAGGATTTTCAACCCTGTTTTTCGGCGTTCATAACTTAAATTCTATGGCTCCACGAATACTTTTTGCAATCCTTCACTAATTTTTTGAATTAGTTTGTAATTAATCATTTAAGCATTTCTTATTTTTGTCAGCAGGCTATGTAACTCCTATTTCCTTCCATCATCACGCTTGATCTGTTTTGAATTATTAACTTTTAGTTTAGATATTTATTGTCTACATGCGGATGATATTGTGATTCTCGGAAGAAGTGAGAATGCATTAAGAGAGATCCTCACTGAACTGGTGACTGAAAGCAGAAAAGTTGGGATGGAGATAAACATAGATAAGACCAAATACATGATGGTGTCGGCAGGTAAAAGAGGGCCAGCGACCGATTTCACGTTCAATGGGGTATCATTTGAATCTGTAGAACACTTCACATACCTTGGAGTAAATATTAATTGCGAAAACAAGGTGAGCGAAGAAATTAAGAACCGCATCATGGCGGGAGGTCGAGCGTACTACGCTCTTGTAGGGTTATTCAAGTCGACACTTCTCTCCAGAGCCACAAAATTAAAGTTGTATAAGGCATTTCTCAGACCAGTGGTTTGTTACGGCGCCGAGTCTTGGACATTTAAATTAGCGAACCAACACCTACTGGGTGTATTTGAAAGAAAAATTCTAAGACGAATTTATGGCCCAGTCTGTGTAAATGGTGAATGGCGCATAAGGAACAACCAGGAGCTGGAGAACCTGACAATGCATGAGAACATTTTAAGATATATAAAATCCCGCAGAATCAGCTGGCTGGGACACATCCTGAGGATGGAGGACAGCAGGATGCCAAAGTCAATATTAGATAAGAACATGCCCGGCAAGAGGAAGAGAGGACGTCCTAGGAAGCGTTGGCTAGATGACGTGAGGGAAGACCTGGACAGGATTGGTGTGTCCAACTGGAGGCAGTTGGCATTGGACCGAGAGGCATGGCAGAGAATTGTTCGGGAGGCCAAAGTCCACATCGGACTGTAGTGCAGGATAAGAAGAAGAAGATTTATTGTCTATATCAATATTAATGCAATTTTTATTCAATTTATATTATTGTTACTGATAGTGAATAATCAATTTTGAAGAATTATTTTCAAGATATTCAGGAAGAAACTTGATGGAAGATTCTTAAATTTTATTTCAAAAATACCCACGAACAGTTACGTGCACACAAACAGAATGTTTAGCAGCAATTTTGAAACAGACTAGATTTAAAACTACTTCCAATTATAAGACTTAGAAAAATCTGCTTTTCAAAATAATACCCTTTACTGTAGACTTAAAATGAAGCTAATTTCTTTTAAATAGTAGAGAATTGTAGAATAATCCAAAGTTGAGCAAAATTTAAGCATAATTAATATGTGACATGAATAAAATTTTCATAAAAAAATAATAATAAAAAAGAATAAATTACAGCTGATTGATAAAAAATCAGCTGTAATTTATTCGATTATTCATAATAAATTGCAAATATCTCTTTGTTCAAAATAGAATTTCCCATTTCACATTTTTCGAAAACATATGTATAAAAAACAAAATCTGTTGTATAAGTAAAACAATTATAGAACATGCTGTTCAGGAGGAACCCTTAGTACGATTCGCTATGCAAGTATTAAATATAAATAAAATATTTTAAGAATCTGGTATTAGTAAGGAGAATTGAATATCTTATTACTAGGGGTAGATTAGTGGCATCTTCACTAAACAAAATACGGTCCTAACGAGGTCATCTTCAGCTTATTATTTTTCTTTTTGACTTGTCCTGGCTATAGGACGTCAAAAAATAGATAATTGAAAATCGTTTGAAAAAATACAGCTCTTATAACTATTTAAACTCTTAAAACAGCTCTAAAACTATTATGGAAAGATTATACAAGGTTATTTAAAAATGTTTTAAATTAATTAATAATAACAGCGATAGCATGATTTCATGTTATGCAATAGCATAACACATTTTTTGAATAAAATTTTTAAAACAAATTATTTCTATACTATGGGATTCGAACTGATTAAATTAATTTGTAATTTTACATTGAAAGGAAATATATTCAGTATATAATACTGAATGTAGTATAGGATGAGGTTATATGGAGGCTTCAAGCTATACTACCAACTGGGTGTACCAACTAAATTTGCTCTGTGCAAGTCTATATTATCACACAGTTTTGACAAAAACATCCTTTTGATGGGCGAACGCCCGATGACCTCAAAAAAGAAGCAGGTTATTCCGGAGAATATCTTTATGCAAATAAGAGTTAAATTAAACCATTGTAAAATAACCTTTTATAACCTTCCCATCTTTTAAATAGTTACCAGAAGTAGGCTGGACATCAAAAAAAGCCAAAAGAAATTTAACAAACTGAAATAATCTTATTTGAACGAAACGCCGTATTTTGTTCAGTGAATGAATAAATGAAATTGTGAAGATTAGAAAGAGTTGTGGTCACTAATCTACCCCTGTTGAAATTTCTGGAAATTTATTAAATGAAAGTGATTTGATTTACACTGAGAGAGAGGAGAGAGATATTATTTATATATATATAATAATGTAGAATCTCGTCATTTAATATTGCAATCGATTCCAACCAAGAAAGTTCTCATAAGATTAAGCACTGTCCCCCTGTTGCCATAGAGTGTCTAGAGAAAATGAGGTTTTGGAAGGGCTGAAGGCTTTGTTCGCTTACCCCAAGATCTTATTATTTGTGTATTTAAATAAATTTATAATAAAAAAATGGAGTCCAAAGGAAGAGAGCCCGTGGGTGAGGTAGTTTCACACATCCAAAGCCGGAATTAAAAATCCAATTGTAATATTATTTTATACATAATAAGGAGTTGTAATTAGAAAAGTTATTGCTACTATCTTAAAAAGGCAAATAATAATAATAATAATGATTTAATAATTTATAATTAAAATATAAAAAAAAAAAAATCCATAAACATTTTTTTAAGAATAACGAATAAAAATTTAATCAAAACATTACTGAATTAAGCGAAGAAAATACTATTCGACCTATGCTAAACACTGGGAGAATATACTGATTACTCATCTCTCCATCTTAATTTAAATATTGAATTGATGGGACACTGAATTGACCGAGCAAGTTTTGAAAATCTGAATAATCCATTAAAATAGATTTTTTTTAAAAACAAAAATGTTTTAAATAAAAAGAAAGACATTTATGTATAGAACCAAATACAATAGACATAAAGAAAAGCTGTAAGAGATAAACTCATAAGAAAAATTTAAGAAAAGAAAACAGTATTGCACTTTCTATGCGAAATCTCTGTATCAGGTCATCTTATGTGCGAAATCCCTGTAGGTTCATTCTGTGAAGACGTACTCCCAAACTTTTAATAGTAAAACTGGGTGCGATTTTTCATTTCTAGGTTAATTCTTGTTAATTCTAATTTAGTCTGTAATTGTATTTGATTTCAATTATATTGAATATACTGAAATTTCATTTCTGCATTATTATCTAAAGTCTTATCAGAAACTTCTACACATAATAAACAGTTTCTAAGTTTTTTTCTGTCAATCAAAATATTGAAAGTGCAAGACTGCATTTCAATTCTATTTTTAACCTCAGCGAGCCCAAAACGTGTATCACACGATATATTTTTACAAAAGTAAGAGAAAATAAATAAGATATACATATGTACCTACATCATTTTAGAATATCAAGAATAAGTGATGATAAATTGAACAACACATACATATATATAGAGAGAGAGAGAGAGTGGGAGATAGATAGAGAGGGAGTGAGAGATTGAAAGAGTTTGATTAAATTAGAATCAGCTGTTTCGACAATATGACTTATGAAAAACACCCAGCTCTTTAATCAGATTTTCATTAGAGAAAGACATACTAGCCTAGCTTATACTAGAAGCACTAGAATATAGAAACATTCTTTGTTAACATACTTCCACGTGCCAATGTTTACCGAGAGCTGTAACAACTCTTTCTTCAATAGGACGACGGCATGCTCCACAGATTGGAACGCCCATTTTATCATGACATCGTAAACAATACAGTTCATTCTGTGAACAAAGAAAACAAGTTTTAATAAATAATTGTAATGATTAAATTTGTTTGAATTTTTTTATTTTCTTCGGATACTAAGTCCTTCGGCAGGCGTGTTTTTTTTTTTTTAGAAAAAAATAAAGTCTGTAAAGATATATGGGGATGATTCTGTGGAAGTATAGATATTTAATTTTTTATTTAGAATATTTGCAATCCACGCAAACTTATATTAGCAATAATATATATATATTCACTTGAAATCTTGTTATATGGAATCCAGTAAGTGCTAACTAAATTATCATAATAAGAACATCTGAATAAAAATGTCTGCATATGCTGCAGAAGTCCTAACCATATCATTGGCCGTAAATCCAGGTCTACTTTTAACTTCTCTTGCATCAGAATTCAATTCTACGCCGCAAGCTGTACAGTTGAAATGATATGGATGGTACACTTCACCTCGGAATCTTAAAGGTTTTTCGTCAATTATACCACTGAAAATCAAAGCAGTTATCAATATTAACTAACCCTAATGTATTGAAACTAATACTAGAAGAAGAAATATACACATGTACAAGATCAAAGCATTAGAAAATAAGTAAAATGTTTTGTAGAAAAAATGTTACTAAAATTTGTTTATGACTTACTGGCATTTGTAGCATGTATGTTTATTCGTACCGGCAGCTTTAAGTATTGCTCTGCATTCATGGCACAATGCCATTCCTCCATGTCTTACAAAACCCAATTCTGCTAATTCCTTATCACAATGTTCACACCTGGGGATTTTTTTTAAAAAAAAAATGATTGAAAAAATACTCATTACATAATGTTATGACCAACTGTCCAATATAAGGGTCACAATAAAAAGTATTGCGAGAAGAAATAAGCTTTATGGATAAGGATTAATTAATATAAAATTTACGTTTACTGTAAACAATTTTTCTCCATCACAGAACGTTTAATGAGAAATTATAAGCAGATACTAAAAGGCATCAAGAAGTCAGATTTACTGAAAAATCTCTGTCCTCAGAAGACTCGGTTGACTCGGTAAAATGAAATAAATTAATAAAATTACCTGAAACATTGTGGATGCCAATTAGCGTTCATTGCCTTAATAACTCTACCAATAACAAAACTATTACATTTTCCACAGCAAGGTGCAAACAATACATGGAAATCATGTTCACAATATTTTCGGCCTTCAAATTCATAAAATGTACCATCAGGAAATGGTCGAAAGCACTGAGCACATCTAAAAATATTAAATAAAAATAAAAAAAAAAATTAAAAATAGATTGAAACTTTAATTTTTGTAAAATAAAGTTTGAAAATTTTATTTAAATGCCACATATTCTTACACAAAACATTGTGTATGCCACAGATCTCCAGTAGAGTTTACAATTTTCTCATGAGGTTCGAATCCTTCCCCGCAACGGGAACAGGACATATTGCTTAGCGACATATTATTCACACTGTAAATTGATATTAAAATATTTTAATAGAGTAAAAAAAAAGTAGGTTACACAAAAATAATGTTTTTCAAATAAAAGAAAAAAAAAAGAGGAGTTCCATATAATTATACCGTGAGAACGATTTTATTTATGCTCCGTGCTATAATGAGCATTTTAATAAACAAAGTTCACTTCGATCTTTTGGGTCACAAGTTTTCCCTCTTAAGTTGATTTAAAGAAAAGAATTAATAAAATTAAGCTTTACAGAAAGTCAGTTAGCTTTGCAGAAAGGGTTAGTCATTTAGGGATCTGAAAGTCCATATTGTTATAATAAAAGCATGGATGGAATCCTTGGATTAGTAGTAACAAAAGGCCACCAATGCATATGACGTCCAAAATGCGTAATTTTCTTAAAGAAATTATTCTAAAGAGTAATTACTCTTATTATAATCAAATTGATATAGGACCAACATAATTTTATCAAAACAACCACTAAAACCTTCATTCAAATTCAAATAAAACCTTCATTATAAAAGTGATCAATCTAAACCCTATGCGAATTTATATGTGAAAAAAATTTTTTTTTGCATAGGTTTTCATCATGCAGACAGCGCTTGGAGATGTTGTAATCACACAATAACTTTACGATCTCTTTATCTCTATAATGTCTACATACAATATAATTTAGATCAAGTCTTCATTTCATGATATCTATATTATTAGAGAATATAATTTCCTCATACTGAAAAGAAGACTGCAAGTATTTGTAAAGCTCTTTAAATAATCTACCCCTTTTGTGAAATATTGATGGGCACTCCATTACTATATGTTTGAGGTCTTACCGCTCGTGTCATCTCACGCATAACGGAGAGATTATCTGCTTAATTTTGTACAGGTAAGCACGGCAAACTGCATGGTTGGATTTCAATCTAATTACTGTTGCCGCTATATGTTTATTTATTGCTAGCCCCTTAAACCATGGAGGTTTTCCGATAGTAGACACGTACCCCTTGTAGAAGACTCCCTTATCCGAACTGCTGTACTCTAGCTGCCACATATTCAAGATAAAAAGTAAAGTAATGCCTATTTTTTCAGGCGGGCTTAACGTCCAACTACCAACTTAGGTGTCGTGGACGGGGGCGGAAGCACTTACTTTACCATATTCAAGACAAACAAAAGGATTTTTATGTTTGCAAATAAAAAGTAGGTTAGGAGAACTCTACTTAGCTTTCAATTAATTAAGAGAAGTTAAATTTATTGTATATAATTGAAAACCTACGCACGCGCGCACCCATACAAAACTCCTGAGAGATAGTTATGTGGAACTATTTACCCATTTAAAGGCAAGCAAAGACAATTTGCAATAAAAACGCTAAATAATGAAGCCATAATATATCCTGTTATCCTGGTCATAACAGATTTGGCTTTAGTGACCCTCTTTCTCAATATCTACATTTACCAGCAAATTATAAATTTTTCTGCGATAGCCTGTTTCATTTTGCAGGTATCGACCGATTTCAGGCGTTCGCCCATTATCAGGATGTTTATAAGTAGAGTGACACAGACTTGCACACTATCAGTTTACACACTAATCACTGTTTCACTGTATTCACTAAATAAATTACCCAGATTTATGTTGTAAAACCGCAGGCAGTGTTATTATATTTGTTGAGGAATTATCAAATTTTTCTTGTAAAAGTTTTTCATTTCCCTTACTTCCATTTTTATCTGATTCTTCATTATTATTGGTGTTAGATGAAACGTTTTTCGGCCGGCCTTTATAATCACTAATGCCTGACGAAGCATAATAATGCCCATCTTCATGATGCCTTCTTGTGTACAATTCAGATTTATATAAAGGACCTACTTGAACTGGCGGTGGGCTGAGATTTGCTTTATTACTCTGCTGTGACATAGTATCCGTTTTATTTATTTATATTTAATGACGAGCACATTAAATTATGTCAAAAGTTGAATTTGAAATTTTAATTTTACATTCCAATGTCGTTGACTAATAAAAATAAAACACTCATAAGTTAATTTTAACAGAAAAACATGAACTCAACAAGTCAAGGGCAAGTTAATCACTGTTACACTGCATTTACATGTTGGAATATGGGCACGTTTTTATTGATCCCCACTTTATTATGAAATACTAAAAATATTAAACTGTTGTTGACATATTTTATCATATCTAATGTTTACCTGAGTAAATATTACAATTTTTTATGGTACTAATATACATTAGAAATCTTACCTTTTGGTAGAACTTAAACAGATATTTTGAAATTATTTAAAATATTTTAATGATATAATAATTTGAAAAACACTTGAGTTTCCTAGTTGAAACCGCGCCAGTGGTTTGCTTGAATCCCAAAAGCTCAAGTTGCGGAAACTTAAATGTTTTTCATGAAAATGGACGCGGAAACCTAAAAGATCATTTAATAATTATTTTAAATAGTTCAGTACAATATCACATAAAAGTTAGGTAAGTATAATATTTCAGTAATATCATTAACAATAAATAGTTATTTAAAGGATAGTTTGTAAAAATATTTTTTCTTTTAATAAATTTTTCATACGTATAACTTTACATTCAACAAACAATACTTCCTCTTACCAATAGTATTGGAAAGGAATTAAGAAAACTGTAATCAAAGAGATATTTTCAGATTATATAAAAGCCATCTGCAAAAAGAAACGTGCACCAAACAATAAAGTTCAATTTTTAATTTCTTAAATATTCTTTCAGTATAGGTCACTTTCCACGAAAGCTACAACAAAATGGTTCTTATCATTGTAAAAGAGAGAGGTCCTATTAAAAAGATAGGTAAGAAGCAACAAGAATGCCTACTATTCCCTACTCACTGCAAAAGAAGGTATTAGTAAAAAAAAAATAGTTAAAAGAAAAAAGAAACTTCTAGACAACAATTATTCAATTTTCCAGTACACTAAATAAGTTCATTAGGTGTGCAAGACGCCTCGATCTCAAAGATCTACTCCCAAAACCTGGAACATGACTCCAAGAAATTATAGTAGCATAGCAAAAATCAACGGAACTTTGGTTCTTCCTAGAAGACTTTATCCATGAGAGCAACCTATAAACATGCAGATCCAAATATCAGAGCCTTTAAATCCCTTCCAGCTGTCATTTCAATTGGCTATCGCCAATTCCGCTTGAAAGGGTGAGGGCAATTTCTAAGAATGAATCCAAACCAAGGATCCCAACTGCCCTCATGAGTTGAATCAATAAAAACAAAACTGACTTTTATAGGTTATTTTGTAGAAAAATAACAGCCTCTTCCCTGTAATTATGCATAATTTTCACGAGAAATCTGGCCCTTATGGTCGAAGAAGCTATCTTATTCTTAGCAGCAATTTCGAGTCTGCACGGAGCATAGCTTTCACTCCTTAAAAAAATCAAATACCTTTCACCTGGGAGCAAAATGGGATTTCATGGATTATAAAACTTAAAATAACACTCTCGTTTTATTCACTGGACAATTTACAAAGATACGAAATTAGCAAACAAAGTTTTCACTTGTTTAACTTTCTTTTTGATTCTGTTTTTAACATGGAGACCTAGAATTTCTTTCCATGCTACCAGGCATATCCAGGAGTTGCGACTGTGGCCTTTCTTGTGAAACCGTCTGTGTCCCAAAAAATGCCTCACAATCTCCTAATGATGATGAACGACACTGGCTAGTAAGCACCGCTATTTTTAAACAAAGCGCTTTAGGGGGAACGTTTTTTTTTTTTTTTTTTTAGGTACCTCAACTTCTGAGTTTTGTCCCCTAGTGCCTTCTCAGTGCTCTGCCGGCCTTCCCACTACTCTGCCGGGTAGTGTTCTCTCGTTACAGACAACATGATCATCACTGGGCAGTGAACTGTAAAACTGCTAGGCGAGAAAATCTAAAAGTAGCTCTGCTAGACTCAAACCCTGGAGGACCACCGCGTTCCAATTCCAGTGCAATACTACTGGTTATAGGGGGCATTGTTTTGTTTATTCAATGTACTATTTATTTATTGATAATTTTCTTTTGCTAACTTCTGTTTTTTATTTATTTTAAGATACTTTATCAAATTTTAACATTTATATTTATTTTTACATTTTTATAGTTTTTATTCTGTAGACTTTTATTGTCATCAACGTTTTTATAATTTTATTGGGTATTGTCGAATTTTGTTATTTTATTTAGTTTTGGATATTTTAATAGAAAGGGTAGGACTCTAAAAGCCGAGGCGAAGGTGACCCAAAGGGAATTAAGTTTCAATGAGGCATTGGATTATACAAAGAACAAAATATAGTATAACAAAATAAAACTAATTAAAACTCAACATCAAAGTTTAAATATTACTTATGTCCTGGAAACTCTAAATATCAATAATATTATAGGTGGAACGCGCCCTCTGTGAGGGTAGCGCTGTTCCTTGTGTGGATTCTTTTCTTCTCTCTACCATCTTATTCCGTATTGCTTTTTACATCCATCATGTCTTAGATGACGCCAAACTCTTCATCGCATTTACTTTCAGCTTCGCATCTGAACTTTTATTGGCATCATCTTCATTCCCCCGATTATTACTGATTTCTTCGTCATTGTCACTGTCAACATCTTCATCCTCCTGAACATCTCTGCCTTTCGTTCCGAACGATGATACATGAGCAGTAGTTACATATAATCTTCCCTTCTTCCCTAAGACTGGCTATTCCATACGCATTCCCAGCAAAAGTCGCAGTCCAGTAGCTAGCTATAGGTGTCAACAAACCAGACCTTTTTCTCCGAGGAACCTTATAAAATGAGCATTCCGAAGAAAGTCTTCTAGGTATTTTAACATACGTCTTCATTTCTGGGAAGTAATAGCTTTTCTTTATTTTATCTATTACAGGGTTTACCGAGAAATGCTCTCCTAAATCATGCTACTTTACCACTATGTTCCTCATACGTTTCGGTACCATCCGCAGCAGGTTAAACCCTTCATCAGTCCCTCCTGTTGGTCAAGAGATCTCTCTTAACTTCATAATCCCTTAATAACTGTCATTTGATCCTCCTCTTTGCTATTTAATTACTCTTTTATTACTTTCAATTCATTATCACCATTCTGGAAAGAAAGAACATATTCTACCTCTGTCATGGCTGCAAATCTAAATTATCCTTTAATAATTCTTGTTCTGTTTCACTACCCTGAAGTAAAGGCGCTCTGCACAGGGGTCCTCATGGTTCATTGTTCGCCACTTCTTTGCTTAATTTCTACATCGTATTCTTGCCTATCGATTAATGAACATTTGTACAGTCACCGGCACACTTCCTAGTATTTCTTCAATATCCATTTCTATTATCGGTGCACCGTAAATCCTTTAAATTAAATGCAAATCAGTCACAACAATTTTGAGCGTGGTCATTAACTTCAAATGTTGTTTGTGCGTTTTGACATTCTGGGCTTACTCCTAACCGGGTTTTATGCAGGTGATACAGAGTTGTGATACATTTACCTTAATGAGCTCAAGATTCTTGAGATGTTATACAGGACGAGAACGTCTCCGAATCGCAGGATGGCCGAATGAATGTTATATATGTATTTTTTTATCAATAAAGTATGCTATATCAAAAAAAAAATAGGACTGAAGGGTTGAAGAACCTGAAGGAGAGATTAAGAAGGCGTTAGATGGAACACGTGTAAGGCTAGCTGAGTTGGGAACTTGATTGAGTATAGTGTGTCTGCATTGCATATAGTAGTCTGTGTGTTAGGCTGAATTTTACTGGGTACGCTGGTAGAGATGTCTACATCCTCTTGGTCAAATATATTTTCAGCCCAAATAAAACATTTACGCAGATTTGTAACTTAGTTAAATGGAATGATTATATTGTCAATATTAAAGCGCACCATACAAGATATTTTATTATGCGGCATGGCAAGAATTTTTAACCACAATGGATTACAATTTTCTGTCCCATTAAGAAAGAAACTGTCTTATAGAGTCCAAATTTGGACAACCTCCGAGAATCTAATACCAAAGATTAACAATAGACTGGAGATGTTTATGGATATCCTCAAAGAAATGGGCATAATGAAAAATTGAACAAAAAGTAGTGGAAAGAATGAGGTGGTATAGGCATGTTCTTCGAATAATTCCAAATAAATAGCCAGAAAAGTTAGTAACTAGACCCCTCCAGGAGGGAAAAGAGAAGGAAGACAAGTACATATATCAATGAGAAGAGAAAACTGCAGAGGATTAAAAAATTGCTTTCTAACTCAACATAATTCTATGAATTATTCTTAGAATACGTTATATGGAACAATTTATTAAATTTTTGTAATTCAGAAATTTTACCAGTACTCTCATTCAACTACTCCAATTCAATTAAAGTTTGTATTATTTCTCTCTAAAAGCCAAGACGAAGGTGAAGGGATTATTCTCCCCATTATTTAATGGGAAGAGGCTTAGGGACGGTGATTGGAATGACGAGGCTGTGGAGAATGTAGTTGACTTAAGTTCAAGATGGAAATGCCGTAAAAGTAAAAAGTTTCTAACAGTTAATTGTCCAAACGTTCAAAGGTAACGCCTCAAGTTCAACCTCGCATATGTGTATATGACAGCCATCATTTACTAATATTGTAGGAAGGTAAACACTCATCATTTCTAACACTCCGCTCACTAATTCTCTAGGATGTTCTCTAACAATTGTTCAATATACAATATCTGAATAAAGTTTTCTAAAATCCCAAATAATGGTCATTTAGAAACTCTCTTTAGCATTTTCCTCACACCTTGATGCACTCTAAACAATCCATTACATTTTTATTGAACGATCTTGCTTTGCACTGAGATCCCACATGATATTTGTTGCCTAATTCAACAAAATTGTTGGAATACGTTAGTTGGAACAATTTCATTTTTGTTTTTCAGTAAGTTTTACCAGCACTCTCACCCAACTACTCCAATTCAATTAATGTTTACATTATTTTTACACAACTATCATTCCAAGCTTGAATACTATTCTAATCTAAAATCTGATTAATTTTTGAGTAAATGCTTTTCGATCTTTTTTAACAAGCACTTTTTCTTGTTATATACCAGCAATCAGGTGTGAGATTTGCAATAATGAAGAGATTAGAAGGATAATTATTTTGCATAACATGCAATCTTAAAATTTAATTCAAAAAATGGATGTGATACAAAAGCAAAGAATAATGAAATAATTAAGGCAAATTAGAGGAAAACATCCATACAAAAGCATAAATATTATACTACTTGAAGCTCAATTACTAGAGAAAAGATTTATCTTATAAGGGTAAGAATCACAGAAAATAATGACTTACCCAGGCATTTGGAATGGCTTTTATTTTGGGAAATTATCTGGAACAAACAGATTGAAGAGTGATGAGGATTTTTTTAGACATAGAAAATAAGAATTGCACATTTCATTTATAAATCAGGCAAAAAGAATAGAAAAAAGATAACTGGCACTATTTATTTTTACTTTCTTTTAGGTAATTTTAACTTACTGCAACTAGTTAGAGAGGAGAACAAATGCAAAGAAACGTTAGAATAACTGAACAAAATGTTGACGTACCTAGCAAAGCATAGTAATTACAAGTAAAATTTCTTACTCCCATCAAAATAAAAAAGAAGCCCCACCCAAGTTTATGCCCCAGAACCAAACTACCCACTTCCACCAGTAAACATAACCATATTTGGGAAAATTCTAGTTTCCAGAAGTTTAGACCGTGCCAACTTAATTTGTTTTTCAAATATTTTAAAATATATCTCAATAAAACATTCTCTGTACAAATTCAGGGAAAGTTCTAAATAAAGGATTCATGAAAATTTCGAGACACGTTTTCCTTTAATCCCTACCAAATATAATTCTTAATATTAACAAAGACCCAACACAACCAATTTAAATTGAAAGAAATTTTTCTGAAAACGCTCAAGCAAATATTTAAATAACAATAAAAAAAAGTGTCCCAATAATTTATTAAGATGAAATAATAAAAATTTATTGTTTCAGGATTGCAAATCTGCATACATGAAGACACAGATTAAAACGTGAGAAAATTACAGTGGGGAAGGGGGCTTTCTACCTATGATTGTTTTATGCATAAAAATTAAATCATAACCAGTGTTGGTCTATTATGACCAACGCAAAAAGTGAAAGGGACAACAAAAAAGACGTTGGGTTTATACCTACCCAGGTATAAACCCAACGCAAAAAAAAAAATGCTCTCCGCTTTCCATGCCTGTCGAAGATTGCAAGATTTGTTTTTGTAGATAGCATTGTGAATGGATATTTTTAATCAGCATCTGATGATGCTTGAATTGTGAAAATATACCATAGTTTATATGATATTTGTGACACAGAAAAGAGTAGGAAGCTCAATGTCATTTCGAATGACCTACCGAGTTCATGTCAACAATTTATACTTACTATTGGTGTAATTGAAAGAGTAATTCTCTTACTTAACAGTTTAACAAATATTTATTATTTGACCCTTTCTAGTTTTAAGATATAATTAAAAGAATTTATGTGAAAAGAAAACCTGCGATTTGATCAATACTAGCAACAATTCTATTAATTAGGCATAGTAAGGAAAATAAATCTTGTACAACAAGAAAGGCTTTATTCTTTTTAAAATTTATAGAATTTAAGCGAGGTAAAAGACGAACAGAAGTTCTCATTCAGTTAAAAAATCATTTAATAATACTTACTATTTCACAATAGTCCTCCTTATATGAAAAAATTTCTATTAATCCAGAAGAAGATATTTATTATTATTAATTATTGTATTTCAATATCAAGCCAACCAAATATTATTTATTTCTGTTTGGAGAAGAGAGAAGGATGAAAACACAATTATTTAAACTATTCATATTATGAAGCATTATATACTATTTGTTAGTTTGACTCCTCTCAAAAAGTTTTTTTATGATAGTAAAATTAACTGAAAATGGTAAAAGAAAAGAGAGTTTTATATATGTAGGTTTGAAAATATTTTTATTACTCTAGAAATCCTTCATGCTGAATAAATCGTTATTAAAAAAAAAAATTATATCGATATATTTTATTGAATTGAATGAGAGAGAAGGTTATTGAAGAGATTGCGATCTAATCCGCTAATCAAAACTTAAAGTCGTCGTCATGCTTTGCGAATGATAAGTACATTCTTGTAATCTATTTGTCTTTTAGAACGTTTTTGGAATGTAAGCTTAAAAAATTTTAGTTATACGAATCTGCTTACAATGAGTAATTTAATTTCTAATAGTGAGGCCTTTCAAATTGCTCTTCGGGTTTCTATATTTTCGTTAGCTACTTATTTTACAGTGAAATGGTTAATAAAACAAATAGATCCTACAAACAAACAAAAGAAATATGCAGCAAAAAAGGTAAATAATTTATATTAAGTTCAAGAGTATATTTTTTAATTGCAAAAATAATTTTTTTTTTCACGTGTTCTGGTATCATTGTGAGTCATTTGCCAATAAGAAGTTAATTAACCTAGATTTTGAATGGAAACTGTATGAAATATTTTCATTTGCAGGCAGTTGATATGTTGAAACGCTTGGGAATATCCAGTAATAAAGATGTAAGTATATTTTCTTGATGTTTGCTTTTCTTATTCATCTCTAAGTCTCAATTTTCATATATTTGCAATTCAGTTAACAGAATACGAATTGATGATTGCCAGCCATTTGGTTGATCCCAATGATATTACTGTGACTTGGAGCAGTATTGGTGGTCTTGGACATGTTATTCAAGAAATGAAAGAAACCATAATTTTACCAGTAAAAAGGAAAGATTTGTTTACCGATTCTCAATTAACCCAACCACCTAAAGGTAATGTTTTTTTAAAAATAGTTTATTTTTTAAATTATGAAATTTAATTTAGTGCTATTGAAAATAAATTGTTTGTATTAGTAATTTTATAGTAATAGTATGTCATTTAAAGTAGATAATATTTGTATATCTTTTATTCATTTCTTATTGGATCATTTTACAAAAAGTGTTGTTGGCATGTGAAATATGTTTTTCATATTTGTTGTAACACATTTCAATTTATTGTTAAGAATTACTATAAATTTCTTCTTGTAATAAATAGATTTTTATGTAAACTCTAAAATAAGTGTTTTAGCCCTAATTTTATTCTCCAAACACGGCTTAGGTTATGAAGCAAATATTTATGATTTGGATTTTTGTTGCAATAGGAGTTTTACTTCACGGTCCTCCAGGATGCGGAAAAACTATGATTGCCAAAGCTACAGCTAGGGAAGCAGGCACTCGTTTCATCAACCTTGATCTATCAATACTTACCGACAAATGGTATGGAGAAAGTCAGAAGTTAGCCGCTGCTGTGTTTACGCTTGCTGTCAAAATTCAACCCTGCAT
Source organism: Triatoma infestans (assembly GCA_011037195.1). Lineage (NCBI taxonomy): Eukaryota > Metazoa > Arthropoda > Insecta > Hemiptera > Reduviidae > Triatoma > Triatoma infestans. Next base: position 75,923 of record JAAEAF010004382.1, read on the forward strand.
AATATTTATAGATGAAATTGGTAGGTTGCTGTAATATTTTTTTTTCGCTACTTTGTAGCTGGACGAATTAATTATTTACAGATTTTCATGATAGAAAAATGTTTTAGATTCATTTTTACGTTCTCGAAATGTACAAGATCATGAAGCTACAGCCATGATGAAAGCACAATTTATGACTCTTTGGGATGGACTGAATACCGATCCATCTTGTACTGTGATTGTAATGGGTGCCACAAATCGGCCGCATGACCTCGATAAAGCTATCCTTAGAAGGATGCCTGCAACATTCCATATATCATTACCAGTAAGTATTTTATTCTTGTTAAGATTACAGTATATTCGAGGTATAGGAAAATTTGTGACAAGCCAAATCCACTGTGCACTAAATGATCTGGTTGCTGCCTTGCGAATCGGAGGTTTAAATTTATACAGCCCTCTGAAGTTCAAGATGTGAAGGTGTATGTGTGTGTAATGAGCTAGAATTTGCCAGTAGGAGTAAGCTAAATATAAGATTACTCAACTTCAACCAGTCTTGTGTCTAATATATGAGTATTGGGTGCCATCAGGTAGGGCTTATTCACGTATAGGCTGGAATATAACTACATGGACGTCAATATCTCTGTAATGTGACTAGCCCACGTTTCTCTAATTAGGATAATGTCAATCTACAGTTTTCGTGAAGGACGAAATGAACTAGCTGTTTCTTTTAGGATCATTTATCCCAACGGTTATTTCAACCTACCAACACGAAGAGTCCTTAAAAATAATTGATATTAGCAGCTAATTGAGTTTATCGCACTGAGATGTAAATTCATATAGTGCAGGCACATTGAATTCCAATTCCACTTGTTATAGAAACTATTACCATATTCAAACATTTACACACAGCAGAACCATAACAAAACTTACACATATGTAGTCCTCATTTGGCCAGAATGTGTTTTTGACAATTAATTTATAAAAACCGTCTGATTTTAATTACAGGGTTTACCGCAAAGGAAAGATATATTGAAACTTATAATGGAAAATGAGCCTTTAGCTAGTAATGTTGATTTGGATAAATTGGCAGTTGCCACTGATGGATTTTCTGGTTCTGATTTAAAAGAACTCTGTCGTAATGCTTCCATGTACAGAATTAGAGATTACCTGAAAAATAATTCTGATGTGAAGTGAGTATTTAAGGCAAATCTTCTTTCTACCTAGTTTACAGAAGTGTTCTCAACCACTTCTACTGCATCAGAAGGCAGTATTAGAAATCTAGAAAAAATGTTCTTATTAATATCATTAATTAAATTATGAATGTTTTTTCTACTTTTCTAGATTGACATCCAGCCCGATTAAACTTAATGAAGATCAAGAAGATTTTAAAGATACCTTACGACCAATAACGATGGAAGATTTGACAAAATCATTGCACAAAATGCGTGACACAAAAGTTAATTGTTCTAGTTTACCAACAGACTGACAATTATACAAACAAAAAATTTAAAGCATTACATTATCATACGTTTTAGGAAAAAAAAACTCAGAATATTAATTACAATAAAAGAATTCATAATTTAAAAAGAAAATTTATGGTATTGTTAAACTTGTTAAAAAAGAGGTATTTTATTTAAATAATTTTCCTATTTATTTAATGCTGAAAACTACTTAAGAAGTAATTGAATGCGAAGAAAAGTTATTTGTTATGAGGTGCCTTGGTTTATAGAACAAAAAGTATAATTACAGAATCATTTTTGTTTAAATTATGTTTTTAATTTTTTTATTATTATAAAACAAATGATATGCATTCATTCTTCTTTTTAAGTGATCTGAGGATATACTTTCTTCTTTCATATCTTATTGATATAGAATTGGAATATTTCTTTTAAACAAAAACAGTGATCCTTCTTGCTTGTAGCTTACTTTTTTTTTTTTAGATCTAGTTGTTAATAAAAATTTAGAGAGTAATTTTTAGTTATTTAAAAACCGCTTTTTAATTATAATTCGTATTTTTTAAGATGCTTTGTAAATCAATTTTAGAAGATATTGCTTCCACTGATTGTAGATGAGAAGCCCTTAATCCGCTTTTTTAAAAGAACATCCAACTGCTATATAGAATTGAAACCAATGAAGTTTTTTTTTATGAAAGAACGTATGAATGTCATTAGAGATATTTTCCATGATAGCCTGCTTCCCGAAGCGCGGAAAATATCTCTGATGCTTTCCACCTCTGCGGAACCAACCACAACAATATGTAACATTGCCCCAAGTCTACAAGTTGGGCGAAGAATTATACTTTAGGGTACAGGATTAAATTTCATAAAAATAAGAAACAATTGTAACAAATAGAGATAAGGGAAGAGATTGCTCAGTGGTAACCTGCAGAACAGGGAGGTCCTGGGTTCAAATCCAGCATGCAGTCCTTATATTTTCACTACCTAGAAGCCTCGACACTCACTGTCCGTGTTGCCTGTAGCTAGAGAACACTGCTCACAGACCGGCAGTGCATTGAGAAGGCTCCAGGGCGCAACAGATTTTCAGGTCGCAGTGCATATCCCCTTTTTTAAAAAAAGAGAGAGATAGTTATAAGATCAAGGTGGTAAATCCTCTTTATTTGCCTGCAGTTGTAACATAATTGTGATAACTAATTTGTAGCACTACGGTCAGTCAATATTTTTCAGTAGTTTATAGAGCTATCCCAGGTACTTCTTGCTCCGTTGACGCAGAGTGGTTGCAATTGCAACTGGGAACCCTCACTGAATTTGCACAAATCGTAACTAGTCATTTGACCACATATATTTTAACCTAATCCCAGTTTTTCAATGAAAACGGGTCAGAAACTTACTATCTCTTATTCGAATGAATCAATTTAACTAAGAATGCCCTTGGTTATTGTTACAACGAGAATTCAGATTTCTTATCGCTGCATAAACTCTTAGTGGACTCTACCATAATAGCTGAGTGATTTTTGTAGCAGAAAATTTGGCGTTAGATAGTTTTCATCGCGTTCAGGCCGATCCATAAATTACATTTCAGTTTTTTAAGGGTACGTAACCTAAACATGGATTTAAATGGTAATGATATTATACTTTCTATCCTATAGAAAGACTGAGAATTTGAAAAATGTATTTTGTGGATTAATTTTTAATACCTTTTTCCTAAATGTACTAAAAACTAATTTTAACTTTAATTTTCGCGCCATTCTGGAAGTTTGCGAAAGAGTTTATCAATATTTCTTTTATTGAATAAATGTTAACTGTTTATTTTATTTCGGTCATTTAATTAAAAAAAAAAATAAATGTAAATTATTTCAAATTGAGAAAGAGTAATTTAATAAATATCAAGGTGCTGTGTGCACCGTACACGTCCAATATGGCCGATATATGCGAGTAATAAGGACAAAGGAGATGAACTACAATTTCATAATGCTGGCTGCAGCTTAATATGAATTTACAATAATAAGGTGAGATTCTTGATACCTATTATGTTTGAAGTGAAAGTTATATGTTTGATGAGAGAAAGACTATTTTAAAATAAAGTTCTGTCATAATATTTTCTCATAGAACTCTCGATTTTTGATTTATATGTTCACTGTTTTCTTTTGAGAAACTACCATTTAATAAACTAATTACTTCCCAATTAATGGCTTATTTTAAATGTGAAACTAGTGAATATTATTCCATTAATAGCCTCGTTTGTTCTTGTAATTAGAGCTCAAAATGTAGTAGAGTGAATTAGGTTTTAGTTTTGCTTTTTGTTAGAGATTTTCTTAATTACTTTTCAAATAGTTAAATTTGATAGATTCTCAACAGAGTGTTTATTGAAATTTAATTCTAATTTGTTGTGTTCCAAAACTTGCATTAGTGGACGTTTCCCCCATCTGCCTTTTTGACACCAGACAATAGTGCTCCATGTTCATCTGGGAGAACCGGGAAGACCAGAATTGGCTTTGCTCAGCTGGCAGGAACCTGCACCTACTGTGTCCGTACGATGGCCAGTACTATTTCAAACATGAAAGTAACAAATCCAATCAAGGGATTAGTAAGCAAAAGAAGAAAACGGTACACCAAGGATGGTTTCAATTTAGATCTCACATGTAAGTTTTGTATTAGTATATCTTACTAGTTGATTTTTATTTTAAGTGTACAAGTAGTTCACTAAATTTTATTTTGAAATCGGATTTCATATTATATACTTTTTGTTCAATAAGGTTATAATTTTAGGGTAATTATTTCAACAAGAAAAGTGTAATAATAACTTAACCGATTGCATCAGATAGAGTTTTCTTTTAAAGATGAATACATGTAAAGATTTTATTTTCTATTTACTTCTTTTTAGAATGGATTAATTTTCTAATTATTCACAAAATTATAAAATAATAACATCAATAAATATTAAATCAAATAAAAAGTGCCTATAAAACGAATTCTCATTGAAGAAATTTTTTTTATCTACTTCGGCTAGAATCAACTAAAATAATTAAACTAAATAATGCAAGACAAATTTGATATATGTATTTACAAAATTATATAAGGTTTTTTAAAAGATTGGGTAGTTGTGTATCCTAGCCTCCTCATCATTTTATGCTACAGTTAGGTTCAGTCTCATTGAGAATAACTCCAAAATAAGTTTTTATTGCAGTTCCACTTCCAAATTGTAAATTTTATGATTTATTGTTAAGTAATGGAAAATTATTACCAATAATTATTTTGTATCCCTTTCTTGCGATATTGAACCTTTCTTTTGAAGGAAAATTATTGAAATTTCCAACTAATTTGGAAAAAATCTTTTTTATTTACTTCCTTTTGTTTAAATTAACTTAAACAAAAATTTTTTGATTTATTTGTGAACGACAAAGGATAGACGCCATATTTTTCTAGTGCCCATCTTAGGCATTTTAATAGTTATGGATCATTTCAGTTTGCACCTATGATTCCTTTATGATAGTTTCAATTTTTTTCCTCCAGTTATTATATTATGACAAATTCGAAAAATGTGTTTCATTTCTTGTTTGGCAAACGTGATACAGAATAATTTTGATAACAGGTAGTTAAATAATTTCTGCCGGTAAAACAAAAAGTGAACTTATGCTGGAATTGCTTAGCGGAAAGATTTTAAGTAATTTTTTTGAATGTTTCTGACTTACAAGGTGGAAGTCAGAATCATATTCTGACTAACATACTCATTTATTATTGATTTTTTTTATTTCATTTATGAGTGATTTTTATTTTTGTTGGCTCATCGAAACATCGCAAGCCAATAGCGCCAGTGATTGTTATTATACTTTTTTGTTTTAATTAATTGTTGTGTTCAGATATCAAAGAAAATTTGATAGCGATGGGTTTCCCCGCGGATAGATTGGAAGGTGTATATAGGAATCACATAGATGATGTGGTAAAATTCCTTGAAGCAAAGCACAAGGATCATTATAAAATTTACAATTTGTAAGTAATAAATCCAATTAAAATTTTATTATTAAAAAATTTAATCTCTCGATAATTTAAAATTTGTTAATAATGAAATTATTATTTTTTTAATAGGTGTTCTGAAAGGAAGTATGATGTAAGTAAATTTCAACAACGAGTTGCATATTATCCATTCGATGATCACAATCCGCCTAAGATTGAGGTTATACGACCATTCTGTGATGATGTACATGAGTGGCTATGTCAAGATACTTGCAATGTAGCTGCTGTTCATTGTAAAGCTGGCAAAGTTAGTATAGATTTTTTTTTAATATTTCTTTGAAATAATTTTCAGTCATTTATTTTTGGTAGTCTTTATTCTGGTTTTTGTATAATATTTGCTTAGGGACGAACAGGAGTTATGGTATGCTGTTATTTGATCCATGCTAGGCAATTCCCCACTGCTAATGAAGCCCTAAACTTTTATGGTGTAATGAGGACAACAGACACAAAGGTAGGTCAGCGTTTTCTTTTTTCCTTAAAAAAAATTATTTGTTTTATAATGGATTAATTTGTTGGTTGTCCCTCCAATTTATGGGTTTCTCCCAGCATTAATCGCTCTTGTGCGATGCAGTTGAATTTATGCTTACTTCAGATTTAAATCATATTATTATCAACATCAAAGGCACTAAAATCCCGAGTGTCTAGACCTCTTCAATCAAGTCTTCGTTCCTTACTGCTGCCATCCTCTTTCTAGTGATGGTATAACTACGGAGTCTGATGCTATGGTATTGTAAAATAAAAAAGATGAACAATGTTCGATTTTACATATGATGCACTGTCACTCTTCACTGTGAATTTAATAAAATATGCCCAGCAAGATATTGATTGCTTGTGCAAACATCGAAAAACACTTAAGTGAATATCCAAATTTTAAGGTTGCGGATCACTGTTATATAATATTGAATAAATACTAACTGGATTTTATCCATCGAGGCTTGCTTATTTTTGTTGTTCCTGCCCGGTTTCGTTTTCTCATCCATCTTCAAAGTATGGCCATCAAATTCGTGTAGAGAGTTGATTTCAATCTTATGTTTCTGTCACGCACCACCCTTATTCATTGTAGGCAGAACTTTTAACCTACCGCATATGACGTATAAAATCCCAGATGTTATCCAACATTGCCGATCCATCCTAATATTCAACAAATTGTACTATGATGGCTTTCATAAAGTAATTATAGATATTAAAAATATCTTCAGTGAATTTTAAAATTTTATTTAATTTTTTAGGAGAGCTGATTTAATTCATGCACTGTCACGGATTACGAATATATCAATTCTCTCAAAATGATTTCATTTGACACGTCCATTTGTACAATTATTTTTTTCCAATTTTAATTAATCCAATATTTTTATCAATTTTAGATACTTGTAGCATCTTTTTGGAAAACATTTTTCACTAATGGCAAAAATTTCGGTTAACATTTCAAAATCAGTTTTAGATTCAGTTTTAGGAGCAACCTACGTCCAAAATAAACCATAAAATTTGATATCCTACTGATAATTCTTCTCTCACCGGCCCTTATTTTCTTGCATTCAATCATATTTTACAATTTTGTTAAATTTCGCTTTTTCCTCTTTGGCTGCCCATCCTAAGTGAAAAACTAGCATATAAGCGTCTTATGAACGTTTTGGAAGTTCACGTTATATATTTCCTATGTATATCTCTGCCGAGAGTTGAAGTTTAATGAGTGCCTTTATATATGAAGCTGTGAATCCCTAGCAAAGATGTATCGCCTTATTCATCTTGGGTGTCGCGTTAGTTAATTTTATCTGGACTTCAGATATTTTGTTTTATCATCATTGTCCATAAGTCCCATATCTTTCAATTTGCTTTCTATAAAAGGGCTATAAAAGCTGTTTTAACTTCCGGATAAGCCTCCAATGGACTATATATGTATATATATATAAGAAAGGTAGATAGACAAAAGCATCTCTCTGTTTATATCTTTATTTGTCTGGAATAACTTCTGTTTATTTTTTTGCAAAATGTTATACTTTCTTTACTATTTTTAAGTTCTTTCAATTTCTGTCAATTGATTGTCTTCCATTCTCTTTTTCTTTTTTTTTGGGAGGTATTTTCTCATCATGTTGGGGGCGGGTGTTGGTGTAGTGGTTATGAGCGTGGTCTTGTAAGTGGGAGGACCCCAGTTCGAGTCCAGCGTAAACTGCTAAATTTTATATTTGTTTAAAAAATGTTAATAGTAAAGTAGGTGCTTCCGTCCCCGTCCACGACACCTAATTTGGTAGTTGGACGTTAAGCCCGCCTGAAAAAATAGGCATTACTTTATTTTACTTCTCATCTGTTGTCTTTCCTCCACTGGTCCAAGATATCTTGTTTAAAGCATCTTCTTATTAGCCTCTCTTCTGAGAATCGTCACCGCTTCACACTCATCGTTGCTTGGCTTCTGAAACATTTCTGCCCAGTGCTATGTATGTTATCCTCATTAGAGATGGTACTTGAATCTATTTTCTCTCTGATTTTTCATTCCGGAATTTGCATAATTTTCTGTGTGTGTGTGTGTGTGTGTGTGTGTGTGTGTCATTTGCTCTCTTTGTGGTGGTTTAAACGTAAAAGAACTCTGGGGGTCATTTCTTCATTTTACAGTATTATCATCAATTAGAATGCTCGGATTAAGTAAGAACGAAAAGCTAATCGCATGTATACATTTATTATGTATACTTTTTTTATTTGTTTTTATTTTAAACCTTATTATTTTTTCGAGATTTTAGCCCAGTTTTAAGCCGTTGCTGTTTTGAAGAAAATATTTCTTTCGATATTCGAGAATTAATGTAAGGAAAGTTGTATGTTTATCTATTTCATGTCATTCTTTGTTTATTTGATAGGGTGTCACAATACCTTCTCAGAGAAGGTACGTTAACTATTACGCCACTCTAGTTCAAGAAGATCTCGATTATAAACCAGTATCAGTCGTCATTAAGGAAATCAGATTCGAACCTTTGCCTACATTTTTTAATGGAACTCAAGGAAGTAAGTACGAATTTTATTTATGTATAACTAAATTAAAAAGATTGCAATAGTTTAATTTGTTTACGTAATTTTTTTAATAATTTTCATTTCATTTTTAGGTGTCCAGTTTGTGATCTCAGAAGGAAATAAAAAGGTGTTGGCTTCTGAATATGAAGTTAGAAAAGGACTGACTAGTGTACAAATAAAACTTGAATCCTGTCCTCCAGTGCAGGGAGACATTAAAATTGATTTCTTTAGTAAACAGAAAATGATAAGAAAAGTAATTTTTTTTTTTTAAATTAAACAGTTCCTTATAGCTTCGATATTTCAACTTACTATATGTTTTTATCTGCACTTTTATAGGAAAAAATGTTCCATTTTTGGTTTAATACATTCTTTGTAAGAGATGAAGTGTTGCCAGATAGAAGTAGTATGGTGGGTAGTTGTCGGTCTTCAGGTGAAAATGGAAATTCGGAGCAACAAAATGACACTATGCCAGAAAGATCGTTAAGCTGTGAAGAAAGGCCTCAAAGTAATTCAAATTCTTCGCATAATCATAAACCGAGGTATCAATATATGTTCATGTTTAGTTAGTTTTTCCTTAAGTTATCTTTTATTTGAAAATTACGACTTGATATTTCAGTTTGAAATAGAATATTAAGGACAAAAAAAAAAAAAAATCTATTTTTGCTCGATCTCTTATTTAGCTCGACAAATTCAAAACTTTTCCTGAGTGAGATGTTTTATAGTTTTTTTAAGGTTTACCAAACAATCATCTTCCTACTTAAAATTCTGTTGAGTTTTCACAGGAAAGACAGTTTAGATGTCCATGGAGTGGATAGATAGATTGGATTTGGGGTGGATCCCAATCCCCATGCACTGCAGCCATTTAGAGGTTATTGTGCCTACCGCCGTAGGTCTAGTACGAGAAACCTCCCCTCTTCATGAGGTAGAGGACTTTCCAATCAGGTCTTTCTGCGCTATTATCTCCTCTGGTCTCAGTTTGCGTAAGTCTTATAACGCAGTCTAACGATTGCAACACAATCGAATAGCGATCCGAGTCCGTTTCTTCTCATCCTTCTGACATAATTTCCACAACGGTTCCGAGCTAATTATCCCCACCTTGTATAGGTGTTTTTGAACTTGCCGTGCGCCGTGAAGAGGCATACCACCAAACCAATTCTATTCTTTCACAGCTTTGACATCATCGTCTTGCTGCTGTGTTTGGCTCCTGGACTTAATTCCAGATTTGTCTTTCTTCTCTCTAGAGCCAATATGAGAGATGCACGTACTGTCCCTTTAGTATCTCCAGAATGGTTTCTGGACCACTAATCCCACTGTTGACCGGCCCCATTCCTGGCTAGGATTTCGGTAAAAACGTTAACTGGGAATGCGACTTTAAATTATTTTATTATTTTGTTTCACTTATTCGCAATTTTCTCGAAAATGGCTCAACGATTTTGTTTGAACTTTGCTTACTATTTATTATAAATAAAGGTCTAATACTATTATTCGAAACATATTTCCTAAAGAAATTATTTTTAGAGGATTCTAAGAGGGCTGCAGTGTTAAGCTTCCTGTTAAAGTGGAGTGCTACATCCTGTAAATACATGGCAGAATAGAATTCCAAGTTTGCAGAAAATCAGTTCCGCCTGCAGTTGTTTTATTAATGTGATTCTGACTTCTTTGGGGGGGTCTATAAAACGGTTCTGACAGATTTCTTAATGGGCTGCTAACTGCGCCGACATATAGACATATAATAAAGTAATGATTATGATTTTTTTCATCACCTATGTATGTACATATTGCCAAGACAACTTAGTAAAAATTACAACTTGAAGAAATTTTGACGATTAGAACTATAATTGCAGTAATGTTTCTGAAAGTGTTTCACACCAGTAATTTTTTTTTTTAATTTGTAAAAAAAATCTGGTGTGAAACACGCACACAACTTTCTCTTCCTCCAGTTCTCAAAATTATAATTGACAAATGTTGTAGTTTGTGTACCATATTTAATGAAATTCGCCGAAAACTGAAAAAACTGTTCAGTAAAAGCGCACTTCCGGTTTACTAATTTTCTTGAAACTCGGAATTTTGGCCATCTATTTATTTCTAATTAATTTTGTTTGGATGATAGAATTGTATAATCAACTATGATAGCACTTTAAGAAAAACATAACCTCACCCATCCCCTAAAAGTGCTCTTATCCTAGAGAAATGTTTAAATAAAGTTGTAGCTCTTTGTATGTGTAGTTGATATACCAAGTTTGAAGAAAATCGTCGAAGCCATTTTTGAGAAAATCGCAAAAAAGTAAAAAAAAAAAAAAACAAAGTAAAGTGGTACTTCCGGTTGTGGAATTTTGACAGATAACGTACTATCAGCAGATCCCATGGTGATACTCAAACGGAATATCAAGTTTGAACTTTCTATGATTTTTCGTTTTTGAGGTGTGCTGTTCACATACACACACACACACACACAGACCATTTGCTAAAAACCACTTTTTCGGACTCAGGGGTCCTCAAAACGGATATTTCCGGTGAAAACTCGATATCGAAAATTTGTCACGGTTACAATACTTCCTCTTACTAGGAGTAAAGAGAAAGTAATACATAAACTGTTATTAGACCATTTGTGCCATTTCTGAGATTTCTATTTTCTTTAGATTAATAGTCATAAATAGTAATTGAAATGTAAGTTGTAATACAGGTTTTTTTTACTAATAGGGCGAGCTCCCTGATAAATCTTGAGATGGAACCAAAACTGCTGATGCTTAGGATAGATAAGTGTGATTTAGATGATGCTCACAAAGACAAAACCAACAAGATCTTTCCCCCTGACTTTAGGGTATGTGTTAGTATTGAAAAAAAACAAAAACAAAAAAAAACCTTACAATAATAATATTTAGTTAAACCTATAATATGTTTGAATTTCGTGGTTTTCTTTTATAATTTCTATAGGTATCAGTGACAATGTGTCGTGTGGGTGAAGATGCGGTTAGTGGTTTGTGGAAAAGGCACAGCAGTAGTGATACAGGTGATCTGACAAAGGATTTGGTGGTAGCTAGGGAAACACCGTCCGAGTCATCTGAAGCTGATTCCACAGATTCTTCAACAGCCGAAGAAGAAGATGAAGATGGATGGGAATCAGGTAATTACCTAACAAAAAGAACCATTATCATTTTTTAACTGTTTAGCATGTTTAAGTCTTCCTCTTTTAAAATAATAGTAATAATAATACTTTCTTACTTTTAGATTTTTAAAAATTTATTTTATTAATTTATTTATTGTGTTCTTTTCAACACGAAATAGATTGTGGTCCATCTTAATCACCTTTTTATTTTCTCTTATTTAATTAATATTCTTACTCACCGTGTTACCTCTGCACGCACAAACGTAGAAGTTGAGTTGAGAACTTTGTTAGACCATTATATTGAGCGGTGTAAGTAAATTTCTATAATAGTTTTGCGTTAAATGATAGAAATATTAAGCTAGAAATAAAACAATAATTTTTACTTCACAAAACTGTATGACCTTTGTATGTTTTTTGTTTGGTTTATCGAAATACAAAACTAAAGATGAAAATTAATTGTAATAAATATTCATTGTACTGAAAAAGACCGTATTAATTTCGTATTATTCTGTGAAATAAAATTTACGAACATCTGGGGTCAAGGAAATACTAGTCTGTCTGTCACATCATCAAGTCACCATTGAAAAGTCGACGTAAACTACAGTAGTGCTCAGATAATCCGAATTGGTCAGAGCCGTGCCCATCTTTAGATAACCGGAAACGTGCGATTATTGTCAAATTCAAAATTATTATCTAGAACCTTTAGAAATTTAAATTCATCCAATTTTATTAATTTCAAGAAAAAACCGTATGAACGTATGAGTAAATACATTAAATACTTACAGAATAAATATTATCACTTCTTTTTCTTTCTTTTTTATGTTAAACAATGGCTCGGATTATCCAAATTCTATTGTAAAATTATTGTTGAATACATTTTTTGTTGAAGCGTTCACATTATAAGTAAATCTCGATAAATTGTTTATGGAGCCACCGAACCACTCGCTCTGCCTAACTTACTGCGCCCGGAGCTTTCTCAGTGCACTGCCGTCCTCCGGACCGTGTTTTTCCCGTTACAGATAACACCGCATTATTTTAACACTTTCTTATTTTGTAAAATTTAGAGAATTTTATGGTAAACATTCTTAATGCGTTATTGACAAAAGTAGCATGTAGTTTTTCAAATAGTTTACAAGCAGATATAGATTCTTCATTTTTCTTTCTAATTGTTTCCTATATTTTTTTCTTATTTGCGTTTAGGAAATATAAAAAAAAAAGTTAACCACAATTAAAAAATAGTTATCTTAATGAAAAATTCGATCACGATAAAAAAATTCTACACGTTCAATAAACAGAATATAACTTTCCCTTTCATCACTACATAATATTGGTGAAGCATTTTTGTTTGATTATTTTGTAAGCTTATCTCTTCTAATAGTAATCAAAAATTGAGCATGTTAGAATGCATACTTGTGCCCTCTTTACAATGTTTAAACTTTCTTAAGCATGAACATTTCCATCTTCATTTCATTCTAAATTTTTTCCAAAACTTATTTACAACTAAATAAATCGTACTAGTTTTCATTGCTGATATACATTTTTTTCATCTAAACATATTAAACGTGCCTATTTTTGATTGTGTTTTTTTTTTTAAAAAAAAAAAGAAGATATTATTTATGCTTATGAACGAATGTTTTTGACCATTATTTTTATATTTAATTAGTTGTTAAACTTTTGCTTATTCGCCTATTTATGGATTATTATGCTCCCAGTATTATAAGTTAAATATTAATTGTATAGCAGAGATACAAGTTTCTTGTATTTATTTCTAAATAATAATAACAATAATAACGTGTGAATCATATAGAGTTTTGTCACGCTTATCGAAAAAATTATTGATCTTTATGAGTAATGCTGCTTATAATTTGTATTATTCGATTATATATGTATACACAAGTTATCTATTACTTTCTCATATTTTTGAAGTTTGACCTTTTTCCTTTAGTTTGGTTTGCTGTAGTATTATTATGGGATAATACTTTACATTTAAAGATTAATGAATTGCTCTATAAACATTATTGACAGAGCTTACTTTGATTGCGTAGTGAAAGCTTACTATGGGCATCTAAAATCATTAATCAAATTTCTCACTATGATTGTGGCAGCTGAAAATTTACATTAGATTATCCATATACAGTTAATTCCTTTTTTAATTTGGAGATTCATTTCGCATAGTAGAAAATCATCGACCAAATATTACTGGTGTATTAAATTATAAAAAATTTTTATTCTGAAAATATTTATTTTAAGTTCATATTTTATGTTGTTTCTATTTTTTATTGATTTGTATTAAAACCTTTGTACAGACCCTGAAGAAGGCAATAAATTTGCCGAAACGTCGGTAGAAATTTAAAAAGAGTTCTTTTCTATGACCGAACCTCAAAATCCAATTTACAACATTACTGTATATATTGCATTCGAAGCCTCGGAGGATCGCTATGAGCCAGAGGCAGGTGATTTTCGAATGCTTAAGGAAATTTTAGATTATCTCGAAACTAGATGTAGATGATAGGGAGAATATTGTAATTAGATCATGCTTAGAGTTAATTATTTTTTTTAAAGTAACCTAGGAGATTTTTAAACTAGCTATTGTTTTTATAAATAAAATTTTAAAATATATTTTTCGGGAAAAATATATGTAAAAAGGGATTTAATCAATTGGTTGGGAGGTGGTAACACGTCGAATTTCGCATCGTCCTGTTGTTCTGATATTCGCAGCCTGTAGTTCCCCTCATATTTGTTGTGGTGGTTGGTTCCGCAGAGCTGGAAAGCATCAGAGACATTTTTCGTGGTAGCCTGCTTCATTTTGTGGTCATCGACCGGTTTCGGGCGTTCGCCCATCTTCAGGATGCGTTTTTCAGACAGTGTGACAACACAGACTTGCGCAGAGCAAACTTAGTTTTTCACACTAACAGGAAAATACAGTTAAATCAGTTAGTGTGAAAAACTAAGTTTGCTCTGCGCAAGTCTGTGTTGTCACAGACATCTGCAGTCTGAAAAACGCATCCTGAAGATGGGCGAACGCCCGAAACCGGTCGATGACCACAAAATGAAGCAGGCTACCACGAAAAATGTCTCTGATCCCCTTATATACTCTTGGTAATCGAATTTTTCACCCCGCCACCAAAGGCCACATAGTCAGTCATACGGACTATTTTTATCATCTCTTGAAATATGCATTCTTGTGTTTTTACGACCATAACGTTTCTAAATGCATTAAAAAGAGATAGTAAATATATATTGCGTTTCTAAATGGTTTACAAATCGAAAAGTATCAAAATGTTAATTTTTCTCGTTTTCTCAATACATTTTTTTTGCGTTCTATGAGTACTTGATCGCACTTGTTTCGTTCCTTGTTGCAAGAATTCGCTTTTTATCGGGGTCAGCTGTACTCACAATTTATTTTAGCCTTAAGAAAGTTTCAATTTATGCGGGAACAGATAAAAGGGTTGCTTATGTTTATCAACCCTTATATTAAAAATTATAATACTGCCGCCAAAGTTTAACTGATTTAAACTTTTATTTATTCTAAATGGACTCATAATTCGATATTGGCTAAACAAATGTATATTTTTTTCTATTTAAAGAAAGAAGTATAGTATTATTCCATTGTTAATTTAGATTTCAGGTTTAAAACACAGTACAACATACATGTGTTTTAAAGTTGATATTTTATAGTATTTTTTCATAGTTTAACGAAATTCAAAAATAGGCAAAAGCTGAAGAATATAGGCTTTCGTTCATTGAGGACATCAAAGCTATTCGGTAATCCCCAAGTTTTACATTTGGAATAGTATTTTGCTTTATACTGTAGCAACAAAAAAAAAAAAATAAAAAAAAAATGACCAACTGATTAGTAATAGCTTGCAATATTGCAGACTCTGAGCGTGTTTCGTTTTTATTTGCGAGTATTTGAAAATACTACGTTTTCATAAAGGATTTCTTCAATTTTTTTTTTTCTATAACCTAATTAT
Organism: Triatoma infestans; assembly: GCA_011037195.1. Taxonomy (NCBI): domain Eukaryota; kingdom Metazoa; phylum Arthropoda; class Insecta; order Hemiptera; family Reduviidae; genus Triatoma; species Triatoma infestans. The sequence goes on from JAAEAF010004382.1 coordinate 91,450, forward strand.
CGTGTTGCTTAAGTCCTCAAACAGAAGTACTTGAAACCATCTGTAATTTTGTTTGAAATAGAACTATTTACATGGGTATATAAAAGCTTTCTGGAAAAAACAATTCTGTGTTCAATAGTTCCGTGACTTTCTCTTGCTGCAATGGTTACAGTTTTAATTGACATTTTCTTGATCTTGGGAATTTTTCGTATGCTGGAAACAAGGATTTCGGGGGAAACTCAATAAATTTTGACACTATCGCATTAATTCCTCTTACTATAAGTTTAAGTACTAAGTAAAAACCGTCAATCAATCCTTTGCTTTGGATTCCTTAGTGGACGAAAGCTTCACAAAACATATTCACAAATAGGTTTTATGAAATGTGTATACATATATATATGCATATTAATGAATGAAAATGTATGAGTGTTGTAAAATAATAATTGTTTTGATTTAGGCTTGTAGTGTCATTTTATAGCACTATATAAAACATTATCCACTTTTTTATTTCTACTAGTACACTAATGTCAAAAAAAAAATTGGACTATATATATAATATATAAATATATATTTCAATGATGATGGTAATATGGATAAAAAAAAAAATGCACATCCAGTTGAAGGAGAGGTTGGCCAATACAGACTGCTGTCAGATTCTGAATACCTCTCCGAGAGACTGTACGAGTCGTGACTCCTCATCCACCACCGACAACTACATACACAACACTTCTTCACCTACTTCTTCTACCACTACTTCTATCGTATCATATTTTCTTCATCATCAATCAGTATCATCAACAATCACATCAAGGGCAATATTTGCTAAAATAATGTTTAGAACAGAGCCGCCTTCCCTTTTAATGGTAAGATTTAAAAACTTCCACTTTTTTTAAAAAAAAAAAATCCACCTTGTTTTTTGTTAACTCACCATACTCTTGTTATTTTTTTTTAGAAATATCTTCTTTTGTTAATTTACGTATTTTTTTTTTTGTTTCTTTTCAAAAAAATCACATTATTTTAACAAAGAAATATGTGCAGCATCCATTTACGCATGATTTTTGTTTCTGTTTTGTTATTTGTATGTGGGTATTTAAGAACATTTACGTGTTTGTTTTTTTCTCTGCCTTTGTGGACACTAATAGAATCCGAATGCCAGTGAATTGAATAACTTTCTTGACTCTTTTTTAATGTGGCAATTTTGCGATCCAGATAAAGCGAATTTATAGTAAAAAAAAAAAAAAAAACCTTGAAAAACCAGTCTAAACCATGCATGGATCATTAAACATGAAACATTAGACACGAAATAAATACTACAATAGAAGTTTAAAGCAATTATAAACATCCAAAGGGAGTCACAACCGTCGTGAAGCAGCGTATCATATATCTCATAACACAAACTGCATGTGGATTTCTGTGTATAATCCGTTTGCGGATCTTTTGCATGTTGGCAAGATTGTTCAAGCAAAGAAATAAAGCGAACATGATGATCTACTTTTCAACAACTATTTTGTACGAATAGTAAAAAATATCAATATGTAGATTAGTATTGCCTTCCAGAATTTATCAAGCAAAAAAAAAGAAAAGCAGTTTATGCGAATAATTTATGGCAGTTTTAATGAAATAAAAATGGGCCTGGATTATTAAGTTCTACAAAAATTTACATTCTTTTACTAGTAAATTGATTTTAGGGTTATTATTTTTATAGCAAGTTTAAAAAAAAAAATTAACTCTGGGGAATTGATTTCGGTAATGAATGAGTATTTAGAAGTTTATTTGTCATATCGTGCTTCTTTTTATTGAATTCCAACCAGTTACGAATTATCTTCTTTCGTCAGAGTTTGAACTTTGTGAAAAGAGTTGAATTCTTCTTACAAATTTATTGTCCTGCAATACAATATTCTAACAATATAGTCATTACTATTGAAATATAATAAACATAATTGCACAAAATCAGTTCGTGTAATGTATGAAAGAAACTTTGTAACTGGAAGTCACTTCTCTTCATGAGCCAATACCTGACAATGGGAGAAAATCCAAAACCGGTCAGAGATAATAAAAAAAAAAAAATGCTCTTACTCTTCAGTCACATATTTCAAGAATGAGTATCTTGCTTTTCTCATTCGGACATATGAAATACTATAATTCTCAGAAATTTACTTGGCTCTTCTACAAAATTCTTAAATTTTGTATCGTATAATTGCATAATTGTTCTAGTTTATGGATTAATTACAAATATTGACTGAAAGCAAAGTGACTTGTTTTTTCGAGTACGTATTCATCAAAATGGGATTATTCATTATTGCAAATTTATGAAATGTTGATACACGTATGATTTGAGCTATATGTATCATTTGCCTCACATCTTTGGTTTACGTTTCATCCATCCGGGGTAAGTTATTATGTTGTAATTTCCATTCAGGAATCGCCAGGATGTATACTATCCAGCAGCTAGCGCATCGTCCATGAAAAAATGACCCCAACCATTAATTAGAACAATTTTTACATTTTCTAGCTATTTAAGTAGAAAGTAGTGCGATCTTGACGAATTTTCTAAATTGGGTTTTTTCAAAGAAATTCATGGTTTGAAGTCTGGTGAATACAGGAAAAGTGTTTTACCAGTAGTTTATGGAATGAGTGATGGAATGTGCATGCTTTGTGATTTTGAACAAAATATGTGAAAAACGGAAAATATAAGGAGATTTCCAACTTAATATTCCATTTCATCAGGTTTTATCAGGAGATCCGATTTGTTTTCGGTCAAAATCCTTAACTTGAAGTGAGTGTATAAACGGAATTTGCTCTGTGCAAGTCTGTGTTATCACATTGTCTGACAAACGCATCCTGAAGATGGGCGAACTCCTGAAACCGGTCGATGACCACAAAATGAAGGAGCAGGCTACAACGGAAAATGTCTGATGCTCCTACAACTTTTATTTGAACAATTTTTCTTGGCTCACTTGATTTTGTGAAGTTATGGAGGAGCTACTACAATAAAGCTTCCCATTAATAAGATTAATATAATCTAAGATCCTCTAAGAAATAATAGTAAGGTTTAAGGAGGCATAATAATACAGACAAATCGAAAATCTCTTTATTTATGAACAATCGCTATCAACATTTTTCAAAGAAAATATTGTCGACGACATTTTCATGAGAGATTCAAGAATTGAAGTGTAAGTAAATGTGGTTTTTCCTGACAGGCGCTACAAACAGCGAGCGGATCATTGCTTTGGACGGAAGCAGATAGCAAAATGTTTGTGATGTATAAAGATCCAGATGGGAATATCTAGTCATTTGCTCAAGGCGCATCTTTTGTGTAATCATTTTCCGGCGAAGGATGAAATAATTGATTATTAGCCATAAGCCAATTGGAGCATTCAATGAATCTTCGATATTTTATCTCTTAATAATATGTATACAAGAAATTGGAAAGTGCCAAAGAGGTGTATCAATATATTAAAATTATTCATGTGAGGAAGATTTTAAATGAAAGCAAAACATTATAGACTGTTTGGATTAATAGTGGAGAATGTTAACTTTAATTTATTTGGAAATAATAGACGCAAATTAGTATAAACAATGTTTTTTTGTTTTTGTTTTAATTTTTAAGATGTTTTTGAATGGCTATCAAACATTTAGCTTTTAATTTTTAGTTGTTAGCATGACTGTTGTAATCTAGATAATGCAGATATCCTTTTTTACTGAAAATTTAATTTAACCATAATCCATCTTTTTCCAGTTGTAAGTATTTTCATAATTAGTAAATATAATTGGTAAATAGAAAAGGAAAAGTAGAAGTCGTACAGAGGATAGAAGAGCTTCCGCAGTTTAATATCGTAAAAAATTTATTTTTAATATTCTGACAAAATTCTGTTTTCGAAAATAGAGAAAACAGAATTTTGTCAGAGCATCTCGTAATCATTTGACTATTTTTGTCATACATTACTTTGATTTATAATGTTTGAATATAAATGTCTAAAATTGGAGACCTATACCACCTATGCTTCAATGGAATGGGCAAGTAAGGGCAAAGTGGCAACTTGTGGTATCTGGTGGTCCAATCAGGAGAAACCCCTCAGCTTCATCTTGCGGTTGAGAGGTGGGCGAAGGCGTTATCCTCAGAATAGATAGTGAAGGATATTAGAAGATATAGGTGCATCGGCCGGCTTTCCTCTCGGGGAATTTTCCTAAACACAGGATGATTAAGAAATATAGCTTCGTTAAAAATTTCTCGACGAAGCTGAGTCATAGAATTTAGTGGAGCAATGTTTCCACTATGTCTGGTATTAAAGAACTTGCCATTGTATGGTACATGAAATGTTTGGGGACTCTTAAGGGGACTGAACAAAGAACCAGACATTCATAGCTTATTGGAACTTTCCCACCAACTTCTAGGCAGGCAGATATGCATGAAATTGGAAGTCCAGTTCAACTTAGACAAGAGCAGTCGAAGTCAGGATTCAGGAGATGGTTAACGTATCTTAGGCCGCCATTAGGGCTCTGACCACATGTGCGTTATGTTCAAAAATACCATAGGAATAACTGGATAAACTAAATGACTAGACAAATATTTAGAGTTACCATGATTTAAGTGCCAGAGCAGCAAAAATTAATGGAGATATCCTGGCAAGTAAAGGCGCAGTAAGTAACCCCCCTTCTTTGATATAACGACCAACCATTGCTCAGAAACGAGGAGGAAGTCAAGACAGTACTGGCAAGTGGAAAGGTACTGGAGAAACTCCCCGGACATAGAGGCAAGCTAAGGTTGAGAGGTCTATTCCTTGTACCAGTAAAGAACACAATAGATCTCCTTTGATCGGAGTGCACTATATTCCCCACAAATGCAAAAATAAAAAAAAAGGCGGATCTAGCGTAATCTGAAAATCATTTCGATTTTCCAGAGTTTAGGATTTTTTCCAGAAAAGAAAAATCATGCCGCCTATTTCTATTGTACATTATTGGTTCCTTTTTATAATATTCTTTGCTAAATTCATGCTTCCTTCCATTTATTATTAATTTTACTTTTTGTCTAGTTGACTTATATAATGCTAAAAATATAGAATATTTTTCAATTTTTTCTCTAATTTTTATTATATAAATTATTATAATAATATTTCTGCTTTAATTCCTATTTTTAATCAGAGTTTGCTATTTTTATTAACATTTTCAAAGCGACAATTGGGTCTTCTCTGATCTTTTATTAGTGTACAAGACAATTAAATATAATTGAACAAGTAAATTAGGCATCTTTTTACTTTCTTCTCCTGGGGTAAGAGGAAGTATTGCGATCGTTTTAAATTTTAGAAATTGAGTTTAGTTAAAAAATAACAAGTATCTTATGAGATCTTTAGCCCCAAATTGATATTCAATTATTTCTATATATTTACCTCTAAAATTATAGGAATTTGCTACATTGATTTTGAGAAAAAGATATATTATTCAGTACTGGGCGCAATGTTTGTTTTTCTTGGATATGTCGAGGGCCCTTAAGATTGATACCGCAGATTTCCACTGTGTTCTTATAAATTTTTGTTTCTGTTATATATTTTCCCTAACATAACCTATTCTTAAATGATTGTTCGCTGCTGAATTTTCGCAAAATTGTGCATGGCTTCCAATTTATCCTTTGTTGTATCTGGTTTTAACGTAGAATACGTTTTTTTGAGAGCACCTATTTGGTTAAAAACGAACAAACGTTTTCTCATAGGAGGGTAGTAAGAGAGCAGCAGGGTAATGGGGGTGTTGGGGGTAATTTTTGGAGGGTTCTCCAAACCTTCCAAACATTGTAGTGTCTTGAAAAACGTAATTCTATGCATATCGCAACTGACCGTTTATTTATTTTGTTCTTTGGATTTGTCATAAATTGCAATTTGTTATTATTGCATTTTGTGCATTGAAAGATTTTTTTCAATTAATAGTATCTATCAATCTATGTTAGTCTTAAGCTATTGCTCAAATGGATTGATAGTTTGTTTATTATTCGCACAATTATTATTTTAAATTATTGCTGCTTCACTTTTGTATGATTGCCTCTGGTATTCAAATATAATATTATTTTGAAGTTGGTTCCGCAGAGCTGGAAAGCATCAGAGATATTTTCCGTGATAGCCTACCTCTTTTTGCGGTTATCGACCGGTTTCTTCGGGCGTTCGCCCATTATCAGGATGTTTTTGTCAAAACAGTGTATCAACGGAATTTTTGCTCTGTGCAAGTCTAGAAAAAAAAAAAATCCTGATGATAGAGGAACGCCCGAAACCGCTCGATGACAGCAAAAAGAAGCAGTCTATCAGGAAAATATCTCTGATAGTAATGTTAATGTTTTGACGATCATTTTTCCTTTGCCAAAATTTTAGGATCTTTCTAACTAGTCATACTATCTTACACAGACATTCATATCGCTTTTTAGTTAAACAAATATTGGACTGCCCGAAAGAAAATGGGAACACTCCCTTCTGAAACGGCGTAGAGAAAAAAAAAAAAAATCTTTTTAGTTAAAGCATTCTTTCTTCCAGGGAAATTGATATTTGGATTTCTGCGGGGAGTCGCAACATCTTAATCATATTCCTGTAAAGTACAACTTGTGTTTACTGTTCGGTCTGCTACATTAGATGCATTGCTAGGATATGTTTTAAGAAAATTCGGAAAAGCGAAATTCTTTTCATGAGTTTTTCACGAAATGGCTCGAACGATTTTCTTTTTGAACTTGGTTATAATATTTTAACATTTTTTTTTTTTAGGAGTATCTATTTGGGGGGGGGGGGGGGCACCGTAGTATTTAGGAAATAGCTATTGGAAGTTTTGCTTGTTTGTGACTGTTCATTAAGCTATTCCTGTCACCCAGGAATCCCTGTCACACTGTTATTTTTTTGACAACGTAAACGTTTAGTAAAAAGTCCAAGTTCGAAGAATAAGGGTCCATTAGAATTTAATAACTGCAATGGAAGAAAATCATGTGAAAGTTTCCCATGATAGTTTTTAAAAAATTATCGTATTTAACGCCTGATTTAAAGTATTTTTAAATTTTTGTTCAGAGCATGCGCAAAAGAGCCATTTTTCTGACTAATCTTATTTAAAATAACTAATTTTTTGTGAAGTATGTATTAATGTCTGTGTCTTAATAAGAGGTTCATTTTTTGGCCTTCTGTACCCTAGTATGAATTTTACTTATTTTATATATATATATATAATTTAATTAATTTTCTGATTGGTTTTTTTTAAATAAAAATGAATTCATCTATAAATTTCATTTGCAATATGCAACATTTAACATGCGACACCTTGATTCCTCAAATTTTGGATAACTCAGTTTTTATATTTTGTAATGGGTAACTGTATTTATTTGCATTATTTTAGCTCCATTAATTATATTATTATAAACAATATAATAATATTTATATATATATTTTTTTTGAAGATTAAAGCAAATTTTAGAATTCATAATATAAAAAGTTTCGGTAAAAAAGCTTAGTTTTTAAAATTGATAGGAGTGTTAAAATTTCAGGTTGGCACCCAGTGGAGGGACCTAACAAGACCTGCTATGCAAATTGACGTAATGTTATAAATAATTTTGTTTGCCTTTTTTTTTTTTTTTTTTTAAATTTTATATATAC